>JAOTRH010100126.1:0-15970 GCA_034768845.1 Heliamphora exappendiculata
CACATTAAAGATATTTATTTATAGGAAATGAAATATTAAAATCATCAAAATTAATTAATGAAGCATTTGTGCTAACACTAACAATAAAATAAACTAAGGTACATAAAAGAGAGAATACTAAACAAGATAATAAAAGATGAGAAAATCTCAAAATAAATGAATATTAGAGTGTTTTGAAAGGGATTTTCGTGTTTTTGACCTTAAAATAAACCTTGCAACCGTGACAATAGAATGTCGCGGCAGTGAGTAAAGAAGGCAAAAATGTACCAATAAGAAACACACGGCCGTGATTGTAGGCTTAACAAAACTAGCGACCGTGACATTAGAAGATCGCAGTCATCATGTTTCAGAACCTCAAAATTTTTTTGAAAGTGCTTAGTGAGCTCATGAGCGTAGAAATAAAATAGAAACGACTATAAATATATGAAACAGAGAGCTATGAATACACTGTTTATAATGAAAACTTAAGGTGACAAATGCTTGCATTGAAATAAATGGTAAATAGACAACAAAACAACAAAAACTTTATCCACAACACCATCGGAGAAGAAAATGAGGGTTTATAGAAGAGTCGTGATTCCTAAGGTTACCTTGTGCGAATATCTACCTTAAATGGCCCCTCGAGGGTGAGAATGGACTATCTCCAAGCCAATAAGAGTTTCAACGACCCCTCCAATGGAAGCAAGAACACGAACAAGGCTCGAAAAATATGGAATGGATAGGAGAATATGAGGTGGGGGAATATTTGGGTAGAGTTTCGGTACCCAAGTCTTTCTCTCTTCGTGTTCTGCTTTGAATTTCCATCTATTTATAGCCAAGGCAAGCAATACAAACCTTCTCTGAGTTGCTGCTATCTGTTTAAAAAGTGGTAATAGTGACGACCGCTATCTTTTTACTTTTCATAGTGACGACCGCTACCTTTATGGTGATGAAAAGGACAGCCGCGACTAGGATAAAAAGATGCAGCTGTGACAAAGGAAGTCATGGCCTGGTTTAGGGTTTGCAAAAAGGTCATGGCCGTGACATAAAAGTCACGGCCTAGATGTTGTTTGGTGGTTTTCTTGGATTTTGAGCTATATTTGTGATTTTATTTGCTTGGGAGTATCTTTGAGCATGATTCTCTTACTTTCGTCATTAGAGCGCATTCGAGATGGGTGCCTAAAATTTGGTTTCGTCCGATTGGGGTGTCTACAATACCCACTAGTGTTTTCTTGGATAACTTTCAATGGTCCTTCCCACTTAGGAGAGAGCTTAGGTACCGATAGCCCTCTTATGATGGGTCAACTAACTTCTAATCCAGGTAACTTTTTTTGAATTCTTGTCTCTGTATCTTCTTGTTGTATGCCTTGGCCCTTGACTATTTTTTCAATATAATCTTGGCCGTTTATCTTATTTTTTCAATTGTCATGAGGTCTGTGAGTTTATGCTGCGGGTCCCATTTTATGGCTGGGCCATTCTAACAGAGGGTACTACGAGCTCAATAGGTAGTACAGCTTCCGAGCCATATACCAACGAATAGGCCGAGGCTGGGGTAGAGGGTCTTTACGCAGTGTAATAGGCCCATAGTGTCACTGGAAGGTGATCCTGCCAAGCTTTCCCATTTTCTTTTATCATTTTTCCTATACCTTAATCATGGTCTTATTTGTTGCTTTGGTTTGCCCGTTTTCCTTTGGGTAGTAAGGTGATGACTTATGATGCTTTATTTGGTATAACTTAAGTAACTGCTGAACCTGTTTGTTTACGAACGGTGTCCCATTATCTGATAAAATTACTTGGGGGATCCCAAATTTGTATATATGTTCCTTGATAAAGTTGGCCACTACATCCGTTACAACTTTCTTTATAGGTATGGCCTCGACTCACTTGGTGAACACCCCTATTATCCTGAGAATCTATTGATGCTCGCTCACTTGAGGATGTATTGGTTTGATGAGGTTCATGGCCCATGTGTGTAAGGGCCAAGGGATCTTTTGGCTTTGTAGGTCGACTGCTAGTGCATGAATCAAGTCTCCATGCTTCCGGTAGGCTTGACACCTTTTCGTGTAACTCTTCGCATCTGGCTCCATTGTTGGTCAATAATACCTTAGAGGTAGGAACTGTTCGTATAGCCGAGTTTCTCCTTGGTGTTCTCCTTGATATTCTTAATCCAATAATTCGTTTACCTCTTTATACAATACACAGTGTAACGGGTCCCCTTTTATTCTTCTTTGAAATAATTGCTTCTGTTCGATGAAGAACCTTGTTGACTATTTCTTAACCCAAGCTGCTGCTATTGGGTCTGGTGGGAGTGCTTTCTATTGAAGGAAGTCTAGGAATGTGGTCCTCCAATTAGTTGTAATTTTGTTATGGGAGCATTAGTCTCATATGGTAGCTGCTTGACACCGTAGACATTCCTCTAGTAGTCTAGTAGCATCTTTTGACACGAGTGACCAATAATATCCCTGCCTCTGATTTTTTTTTGTGAAGGATGACGTTTAGTTCTCCATACGTCTAATCGTGAATATGGTGCAGCTTCCACCTTGCTTCATCCTTCTCTACGCATTTGGCTAACAACCCTTCGACTGAGCAATGGCACAGCTCTCCCCGAATCAGTATAAACTATGGTAGTTTAGCCACGGGCAGAGTTCCTTCACCTGTCTGTAACTGAGCAATAATTAGAGATCGGCAATCCTCTGTGGGTTACTCGGGTATCCTTCGAGACGTGTAGTTGGTTAGTTCTTTTTTCTCACCATGATGGTCGTTGAGTCATCAAAAAGCTTTAGTTTTGCCCCTGCATAGCCAATGCATTAGTTAGTCGGTTGAGAGATCACGAGACATGCTTGAATTTGACCGCCTCAAACTTCTTGAGCGGCTTTTGAACTATAGACCAGTACGTTGCAAGGGCGGCCCTTTTAAGCCCAAACTCACTCGCCGACTGCTTTACTACTAGACTCGAATCACCTTTTAGCTTTAATCTCCTGATCCTAATTCGTTTTACAGTGAGCAAACCCATGATCAGTGCCTCATTTTTGGCTTCGTTATTCGAACACTTGAACTGCAATTTATAGGCTAGGTTAATTCTTCTCCCTGAATCTTGATGCTTCAAGACTACTCCTGTCTAGCCTGTACTGCTTGCTGTAGCCCCATTGAATTATAGGACCCATTGTTCGTCTAAACCTTTAGTGAACATAGTCCCACATACTTCTCCAGGTAGCTCCTTATTGACTGGCTAGATAACTTGCTCGGGGAATTGTCCGAACAACTCAACTAGCGCCTAACACTTGATCGCCCTGGACACTTTGCATGTTATGTCGAATTAGGTTAGAGCTAGTATTCATCTGGTTGCCCATCCTGTAAATGTTGGTTTGCTAAGCAGAAATCTGATCGGGTAGCATCTGGTTACCAATGTGCTAGAAAGTAGTGCCTCAATTTTCGTTTTGTGAATACTAGTGCCAAGCAATATTTCTCAAACGGAGTATACCTCTCTTCTAGTCCCCTTGTCTATATATTGATATAGTATATTGGTCGCTCAACTCCTTTGACTTCTTGTATTAGCAGGGCTCCGACGGACCTTGCAGTTGATGTTAGATGTAGTATGAGCGATTTCCCATGGTGTGGTGCAATCATGGTTTGAGGAGAAGTCAGATTTTCTTTTACCCTATCGAAAGCCTGCTAGTGTTTTATAGTCCATTCAAACATTGCATTCCCTTTAAGCAGCTCGAAAAGGGGAAGATTATCTCAACTAGCGCCGGAATAAAGCGTCGTAGGTAGGATATTTTTCCCATGAATCCTTTTAATGACTTCTAAGACCAGAGAGAGGCATCTCTAGTATAAACTTGACCTCGTGCTATTGGCTTCTATCCCATGTCGGTGTACCAAAAATCCTAAAAACTTCTCTAATATAACTCTAAATGCACATTTTAATAGGTTCATCCTCATTTTGAGATTTCTGCATCTCTTGAATACTGTATGTAAATCAGCCACATGTTCTTGTTGCTTCTTCGATTTCACCACTAGATCATCGACATAGTCCTCCACTGCCTTGTGTAAGATATTATGGAACACTGCCACCATAGCCCACTGATTTGTTGCACTAACATTTTTCAATCTGAACGGCATGATAGTGTAATAGAAGTTCCTTTCAGGTGTGCGGTATTCTTTCTTTTCTTCATCGCTTTGTGCCATCTTGATTTGATTATAACCACAAAATCCATCCATAAATGAGAAAATCTCGTGGCCCGAGGTGGCATCCACTAATGTATCTATATGTGGTAAAGGGAATTTATCTTTTGGGTAGGCCTTGTTCAGGTCTCTAAAGTCAACACATTCAAATTTGCCTATTTTTCTTTTTCACTGGTACTATATTTGCCAACCAAGTCGGGTATTGTATAAGCTGTATAATTTTTTATTTTTTTGTAGTTTCTCGGTCTTTGCTTTGATCTTTCCCTCTAACTCAAGATGGTAGTTTCGTACCAGTTGCTTTACGGGCCGAGAATTCGAGAATACATCTAGATGGTGTGCTCTAAGTCTTCGTTTAGCCCTAATATCTCCTCATAGTTCCACACAAAGACATCAAAGTACTACTGCAATAGCTTGATCAATCCCTGTCTGCTCTCCATTAACGATGAGCTACTCACATACACTAATCTCGGTGAGCCTCTATCTAGGCTCAAATCGATTTCCTCCAGGGGTTCTTGTTGAGGTTGAGGGCCATTTTGTATGTATTCAGGCATTGGTTATGGTAGAATGACCTTGTTGGTTTCAGGGTTAGTTGCCTGGGAAGTGGCGACTAACCCTGCGCACCTTCATAAGTAGTAGATAATCTTTCCATTTCTCTCACTTTGACTAACTTTAGGCTCGGTGGTTCATACGCAGAGTCTTTTCTCTTACTTGTTGACCCTTTTCTCTGTTGTTTATTTGTCGGAGCCATTCCACTTTAGTATTTTTGTAGTTACTGCCTTTTCTGTTACCACCTTGTCCTCTAAAAGCTCATCAAAATATACTGCATCATCAAAGTGTGCTTTCCCATAGTGGAAGGGTTTCTAAGTGGCTCTGATGGTTACTTCCTTTACCTGCAACCGGCTCTTCACGTACTGATGATAGCTGGATGGAACTACCCCATACTTGTGCATCTAAGACCTTTCCAGAATCACATGGTAACTTGTGTCCGTGTTGATGAAATAGAATTTTACGAGCATGTATATGCCTTGCAGTGTTAAATTTACTGTAATGTATCCCTGGGTTCTCTTCCGTTCCTCTTCAAACCCAATGATGGTTATTGGCTGGTTTACTATCTTGTTTTCAAGGATCCTTATTCTCTCAAATGTTTTCCTTGGCATGTTGTTAATCGAAGCCCTATTGTCCGAAAATATCTTCCTAAATGACATCTCGTTAATAGTGCCAATAATGTATATGGGCCTGTTGTGGGGAAAAGGATTCCTCATGTCGCAATTGGTGAAACTATTGAATTCGAGGCATTAATTGCCACCTTCCAAAGTGTCTTTTTGAGTCATGCATTTTAGGTTATGTGCCTCTGCTATCCTCATGATGGCCTCTGTTGCTTCTTTCGGGGGCTCATCGTAAAGCCAAGTTGGTCATAAAACCACTTGAATCTGGATGACTCTTGTACTACCTTGATGGGGTTCAGTGTTTGACTACCTCTGTTGTCACGGCCTCGACTCGAGGCATGTGAATCCCACTTGATAACCCAAATTTACAGAATGACTGAGGAGACTTCTTTTTATAAAACTAATTTTTATGGTTAGAACCTTCTTTAAAGAAAAACATTTGGATTTAATTTTTTTTAAAAGAAGTTCCTTTCCAAAACTTTAAAAATATTCTAAGTATAATTCTTAAGAATTTCAGCAGAGTTTTCTCTATTTTTCGGATTATCCCAAATTTTATCTGAAGACCTGTCAAACCCAAGTAGAATACAAAATTCTCAGGCACCACCTAGATCTCAATATCCAATCACAATTTAAACTACATAACGACTGACATTCTTTATTGTATTACTATTTCATTTATCTTCATGAGTATAAAATCATACATGAATATCACTAGATTCATATAATGATTACATTCATCCAAACAATTCTCACAGTTTTCATAAAGCTTTTCAACACAATACTTAGAAACAAATACATGAGATTTAAACATATATACATGATTTACATCTTTACATCCAAAGTAAAAAATTTACTCCTTTCTTCCAAAATATTCTTTAATATTCCAACTTTTATTTACTCAACTTTCCTGATTATCTGAACCTGTAAAACATTTATTCAACATACGTGAGCCAAAACTCGTAGGATAAAGACTAAAAATGATATTATATATGATATGTGAGATGTGAGTGTGTAGATGCTAGTATGCAAATAAACAAGTTCTTATGTACATTTATATTAGTTTTCACCTGCTCACATTTTGAGTTAAAATTATAATCAATTCTCGTAAATTTTCCATCTTAACACAATAAGATATACTTTAATCTCCACTTATAATTCAAAGTTTCAAGTGTATCACATGTTCCATTCTTACCAGTTCACATCTGATTTGTCTTAATTACATATTTCAATACCAAAGCCCTTAAGTGTCATCCATTTCATATATTTCATTCACATCCATTTCACTTTCATGTTTTAGTCATTATCAAAATTTGTTCATTTTATTCATTAAGTTTTGAACCGACCCTGGGTGCAGCTTATAGAGCCCCATGACTATTATCGCTCATTTGGCCACGCGAAACCCGAAGGATAACAGCCCGCTCTATAACTCATCACGAGAAACATCCCTTTTTGATTTTCTAGAGGAACGCTGATGGGTAGGCAACCCGTGCACACTTTTTCGGGGACTAACTCGATGGGTAGAGCACCCTACTTGCGCAAATTTTTGGTCTTTCACCGCGGAGCTAGTCAAGCCCAACTTATCACATCAATCGAACAACTGTCAGTTCCCAATTCAAATTAATAATCTCGTTCTCTTCTATTAAACCATGGATCCAATCACAACTTCTTTTTAGTTCGTCTCATCAAACATACATTATTTCCTCATCATAGTGTATAACCAATTCTCAAATATCAGCAAGTTCTAATTTCTACAGTTTAATTATAAATTTTGCCACTCCTTGGTAGTTCACCAAATTTTAAGTTCAAATCTAAAGATTATCCAATTATATTATTTTATACAAGGATTAAACATAATCATAATCAATTCATGTACTAAAACTCATAATGTAAGTTAACCTCCCATTTTCATATGACAAACTCATGAGCTTATTCAAATTCATAACTCAATAATCCACATGCATGAATATCCAAAATCAAGACCCAATCTATTAATTTACTATCATTCTTCATGAATTTAGTGTATTACACATAATTAGCTATTAAGGCTTATATTTGCAATTTTCCATATTATGTGAACAAGTTAAGACCCCAATCCTTAAATCATAAGTTTTCAAGTTACATGGTTCAAACACATGATTATACGTTCTATGTACCAATACCTTGTCCAATTTTCATGAGAACAAGTCATCCATACTAAAGTTTGATTAAGTTGGGCGAAATCACAAGTGGGATGTGGTATTTAACTGTCTAAATCCCAAACAAACAAGTTACATCCACCTAACTACTAGTATTAAGTTCCAAATTTATAAAATCAATCAATTATCATAAACCCCAAATTTTACAACCTCTAATTTAGATAAAATCATGATCAATCTCCGAGTAACTTAGGATATCATTAGCTAATCAAATAGAATCAACACAAATCAACACAAGATACCAAATTTAGTTTAAATCCTATTTCTTGGAACTTTCGAGCTTCAATTTTTGCCAACATCCCAAACCTTAATTTTTGGCCCCTCCTTGGATTTGGATCTAGAAGATCTAATGTGATGCTCTTGTTGCAGGATGCTCAAATTATCAAGTTATAATGTTTAAACAACTCATTATGTGTCTCATTTTTATTATGCCCTCAATCTACCATAAGCCCAAATCAACTAATTGACTTAGTTGTCTTGAAACCACAAACACAACTAAACCAACTTTAGTGTTCTTATGTCAAGCTTCTTGTTGGGTTGATGTTTTGAATGTTGGTATTTATACTCGGTAGGATGTCCGGACAGCATTGGAGGACTAAAAAGTGGGTCGACATCGGTCTAAAAGACGGATCGATCGGTCTAAAGATGGATCGATTGGTCTAGGCACAGCAACAATTTTTTGTGCGGCAACTAGGGTTAAGTTTTGACCTAGGAGCTGCCTATATAAGGGTTTTATATTTCATATAAACCCTAAGGTCGTTTATACACTTGAGAGGGCTCAGTAGAGAGACTATAGAGAGTATAGAGAGACGGTAAGAAGCTCAAGTTTAAGGCCACAGATACAATGTGAGTGTGAGAGAAAGTGATTGTAATCCGTATTGCTAATAGTGGATTCTTTCTTCTTGTCCCGTGGAGGCAGGCAGTTAGTCGAACCACATTTATTTGTGTTATTGTCCTTGTTCTTATTCTTTACTTATTTTGTGTAGATTGAAGCCTACGTTCCTATTTCTATTGCGTAGGGGATTTGAGCCCCTAAAATCCTAACAACTAGTATCAGAGCATTGGTTATTGGCTTGATCACTTGATTGTAGTAAAGATGGTGAACATCAGATACGAAGTTAAAAAATTTACCGGTAAGAATAACTTCTCCCTGTGACAAAGACGAATGAAGGATCTACTAATCCAGCAAGGGGACTCCAAGGCATTACTTGGCAAGGGAAGAAAGCCAGAGAAGATGACCGATGACGATTGGGAGGAAATTAATTCCAAGGCCGCGAGTTCAATTCGGTTGAATCTAGGAGATGGGGTTATTCACAACATGCTTGATGTGGAGATAGCGCACGAGATCTAGCAAAGGCTGATAGGTCTCTACATGAAAAAATATGGCCAATAAGTTGTACGTGAAGAAGCAACTATATGAACTACAGATGAGGGAAGGTACAAATCTTTGGGAACATCTCAATGTGTTTAATATGCTCATCACACAGTTATCCAAATTTAGAGTAAAGGTTGATGATAAGGATAAGGCAATACTCCTATTGGCATCGCTTCCAACATTCTATGATTATCTGGTGACGACTCTGATGTACGGAAAGGACACTCTAGAACTTGAAGAGGTCACTGGTGCCATTTTGTCATATGACAAGATGAAGAGGGATGGTGAATCAGATGCAGATGAACTATTGTTGGCTAAGTCTGCGTCAAGCAAAGGAAGGAGTAGATCTAGTAAAAAGCGTTCCAATAAAGGGAGATTTTTGCCCAAGTCACGTGCAAAGAAGAATGTGGAATGCTTCTATTGCCACAAAACTGGCCACTTTAAGAGCTAGTGCTAAGAATTGAAGTAACATCTGAAAGAAAAGAAGAGTGAAAAAGCGTCAGTAGAATCTGTCAGTTTTGTCGAAGAATCATCAGACAATGAGGTAGACGAAGATGCACTTTCAGTTTCTTCATATTTTAATTTTCTGTCAAAGTCATAGATATTAGATTAAGGATGCTCATACCATATGTGTCTAGTTAGAGAATGGTTTAGCTTGTATAAGTCTTGCAACGGGGGTACCGTTCTAATGGAGAATGACTCAGTGTGTCAGTCAATTGGAATAGGTAGAGTCAACGTCAGGATGTTTGACGAGATTGTGAGGACTTTGGCAAATGTCAAGTATGTTCCGGGATTAAAAAAAATTTAATTTCTTTAGGAACATTAGATTATCTAGGTTATGGGTTCACAGCAAAGGGTGGAGCAATGAAGATTAGCAGAGGGGCTGTGATAATTATAAAAGGATAGAAAGTGAATGATCTCTACAGATTGTAGGGGACACAGTGGTAGGTGGGGTTACCAATACCATACGGGCAGAATCTAGCAGAGATGTCACGAGACACAGACATTTAGGACTTAGTCAGGTTGACAAGAAAATTATGTCAAAAAGTCAGAAGAAGGGTGCAGCAATCAAGGTAGAGTTCTGTCAAAAAAGTTCACCAAAAAATTCAGGTGAAAATATTTTAAATCAACAGTAGCAGAAACAGAGCAGTGGAGAACCTTCAAGTCACAGGAAAGCTATGTGAAGATCAGGCAGAGATCAGAAGAAAGTAGCAATGTCAGAGAAGGTGGAGTTACCACAGAAGGCTGAGACTTGGGAGTTTGGAAGACTGTCTAAGAACGAGAGGCTGGTTGATTGCAAGAGGGTCAAGTTCAAGTGTGGCTTGAATTTGATCCAAGTTCATTTAGGTTGATGAACAGAGAAGGTGGAACACCTATACCCACGAATGGGGTGTAGGACGAGGCAACCGGTAGATCTTTAAAATGGTGATGGTTTAGAAATTCGAGCCAAGGTGAAGATTATTGGGTTAATGTCTCGAGTTTTGGTATCTTTGCTTAGTAGGACCTCCAGACAACATTGGAGGACTAAAAAGTGGGTTGACATAGGCGCAGGATCTCTGTAGAAGGCAGAGAAATCGAGACCTGTTAAAGATGGATCGATCGGTCTAACAAATGGATCGATCGATTTGGGCGCAACAGTAATTTTTTGCGCGGCAGCTAGGGTTAAGTTTTGACCTAGGGGTTGCCTATATAAGGGTTTTATATTTCATAGATACCCTAAGATCGTCTATACACTTGAGAGGGCTCAGTAGATAGGCTAGAGAGAGTATAGAGAGATGGTGAGAGGCTCAAGTTTGAGGCTACAGTTACAGTGTGAGTGTGTGAGAGAGTGATTGTAATCCTTATTTGTAATAGTGGATTCTTTCTTCTTATCCTGTGGAGGTAGGCAGTTAGCCGAACCACATATATTCGTGTTCTTATTCTTGTTCTTGTTCTTGTTCTTGTTCTTTACTTGCTTTGTGTAGATTAAAGCCTACGTTCCTGTTTCTGCTGCATAGGAAATTTGAGCTCTTAAAATCCCAACACTTCCCACCTCTTAGAATTTAATCGTAAATCTAACTTTTGATCCACAACTTATTAGTAGATGGCCCAAGTAACTCATTTGTTTTATCCATCTCCCTCAACCTATGTGTTTACTACCTAACTTGGATCTATACACACTTCTTCCCAAATCTTTAAACCAAACCAAAAATTCCTTCATTAATTCATAATTTACAAGCTACAAGCTTCCACAACCATTAGGGGTTTCCATTTTTATTTCTATAATCGAACCACTTTCAGCACCAATTCCATAAAACTAGATCCAATAATCAAGGATGAAATTAGGGTTTTATCACAATTTGTCTAATCTATGAATCAACTATGGATTTAACTTTAGATCTATAAACTCACAAGTCGGGAGATTTGAACAACTTATTAGTTATTCTAATTTCATCATCCAACTCAATTGACATTTAAGAATGTAATTAGAATCAAATCCAATAATCAAGAATGTAACTAGACATTTAAGAAATCTTTCAAACCTTTAAGTTAAACTATAGACTTAGCTCAAATTCACAAATCTCTAAGTTAACTCATATTTCCTCAAGTTATCTAACTCAATTACTTGGTTCAACAATTTATAGTTAGATACAAAATAAAAGAGCTCAAACCAATTAATTTTATTCATTTTCCATAAATTCTTTACATTCCACAACTTAACTTGAGGCTCGTATACATTAACTCCCAAATCTTGAAACTAATATGTGAATTCAACCTTTAATCTATAAATATACAAGTAACATGGTTTCAATAACTCACTAGTTATTCCAATTTCACCATATGATTATATTCGGATACCATTACATTCATCATACCCCATGACATTCATGCCAAAGATTGAGTTTAAATTCTCCAACTTCATATAAACAACTTAAAAATCAATCATAATTGGTTAGACATTAATTCAAGTATTATATACATCATTAACTAGATTTAAACTCACTAATTAACTTAACTTTCATGAGATTTATATTTTACCTCAACACCCACTTGGTTCTATATTCAAAATTTCTCAAATGTCAAGTAAAAGTCACAAATTCAACTCTCCATTCACACATTTGCAAGTTACAAAAAAATTAAATACTCATTCAAGAGCTCCAATTTCGATCTTCCATACAATTTCCACGAAACCACCACCGAAACTACGGTTTTAGTATATAAGGTTTCCAAATCTTCACATTAACTTATTAATCTAACTCAAAATTCACCGATTAGTAGGTGACACCATCCAATTTCCATAGTTTCCCATTTCTCCATACATTTAAATCTCATAATATTAACTCTTAATTTAATTCCAATGTCAAATTAGTTTAAACCCTCCATTTCAACTTTTTCATCATATAATCCATACTCTAGTAAACCCAATTTAGGACTTTACATTTCCATTTTTAGAATTCATAAAGTAGTCTTGAAAATTCTATTCAATAACCTCACTTTCATACAATACAATTATTGTTATGAATTCAAGCCCATTCGGAGTCCCAATTTCCACATACAACTATTAATTAGTTAAATTTTTAGTTAATTTCATCAAAGATGTAGCGTTTTATGTAGATTCAAATTAACCAACACAAATCAACTCGCAATATCATATTTAATATAAATCCTACCTCTTGGAGCCCAAAATTTCAGTTTTGCCAAAAGTTTGAAACCCTAGAATTAGGCCCTTACAGAAATTTGGCTCCTTTGGTTGTGTAGATCTTTCCTTGTGAAGCTTGTATCCACCTTGGCGTTGTCCAATTTGGTGTTTAAGCCCACCAATTTTTGAAAATAAACTTGCTTTAGAGCTTGGGAACCGCCATTAATGGCCGAAGGAAAAACATAGGAGAAGATGAGGAAGGTAGAGGTGCGGTTGGGGGGTGGCTTGGGGTGTGGTTGCCAGCGGGGATGGCGGCGTCGGCGGTCGCGGTGGTGGGGTGAGTGACGCGGTGGTGATTGGTTGCGCACATTACGCTCTTTGTGCAATTTGTTCTCTCTCTCTCTCTCTCTCTCTGTTTCTCAGCTTCGGCTAAGATGCATTTTCATCATTCATTCATTTCTCAATTTTTTCAGAATCTCCCAAAATCTATCTAATTTATTTATTTATACACCTTTATATAATTTATCATCAATTTTGATTTTAATTAAGTTTAAACTAAATTTTGGGATCCCACAAAATAAATCACAAAATGTTTTCGGTAATTTTAATTACGTTAAAATGATTAATCAATTAAATAAGAATGTACCAGGTTGCTACAACCTTCTCCTATTCAGAAATTTCGTCTCCAAAATTCAATACTAGGTCTAGGATTAGCAATTTTTTCCATAATTATCTAAATTTAACCCACATCACCGAGTCACTGAGGCAAAAAGACCCCAAAGCGCTATGTGTACTCTTCCCATATTCACCTTCAAATATCTCATACACTTTTTTTCAACTTTTGTCATTCGAAAATCATACAAGTCTCAACCAACGAATGTCATATCAACTAGTTCTCCTGCAGCAAAGAATCTCCTAGTTTCTGACTTAACCCCAAGCTCAAATTGAATGATTGAATTGCTACGTACATTACTAACAATGCCATCGTAACAGATAACAAACTCCCGAAGGAACACTTACTTCCCTAGCAGTGATAGAATGAACCATCCCTTGACATGGGTCTAATCCATAAAAAGACACATTTTCATCAATCCAAATTGCTCAATCTTGTAGAAATCATAAAAGTGATACTTATTCGCGAAAAGAGAAACCATGCCCCCAACTTTCGTGTTAATCTAATAAATACTTCCAAAGCTTTCAAGGATTAAGTTGTCCAAGTATTCAAAATACTTAAAAGTCATAATTACTACGGTCCTAATCCAATCCTATTTCTAAATATAGGGCTATGTATCAAAGTTCATCAAGGTTTTTAACCAAAGACATCATTATCATGCCTTGTGAGATCTCAAAATATGGGAAACGTTTAAATTTTTTTTTTAAAAAGTTCTAGCTTTTCCTGTGACCCAGGTTTGGGATGTTACATAACTTCATTGTTCAGGGACGGGTTGTTTGGTACAATTATTTTCTTAATTTTTAATTGGAATAATTACACTTACCTCACATGAGGTTTAAATTTATTACAGTAACCTTTCATGTGGTTTATGAAATTACACTAACATTTCATGATATTTAATTTTTAACATCAATTGCACCCAACTGTTATATTTTCGAACAAAATTTTATGATCAAATCCGTTCATTACGTAGAACTCGTCGAATTTGTTTAGCATGTGAAAATTTAGATTCATCCGATATCGTAGTTAATTGATTGAATAATTTTTATTTATTTATTTATTAGGAGATCTTATTCAATCACTTAATTACAGATATCTGATGGATCTAAATTTTCACATGCTAAACAAACTCGACGAATTCTACGTAATGAACAGATTGGTTCATAAAAATTTGTTCAAAAATGTAACGGTTGAGTGCAATTGGATACAATTGATGTTAAAAATTAAATATCAGGAGAGTTTAGTATAATTTCAGAGACCACATGAGAGGTTCCTGTAATAAGCTTAAATATCAGAAGACGTAAGTGTAATTATTCATTTTTAATTTATAGATCAATAAAAAAACAAGTAAGGAAAAAATTAAAAATTATTAACAAAACAGTAAAAAAAAACTAAAAGTAAAAAGGCTAAAAATTTGGGGTTGTCAAACCAAACATTTTAGCTTCATAAGTTTAAACAAAAAAAGACTAAAAAATCTATCTTAAAGCATATTGTCAAATGAAGCCAAAGTCTTGAAAGAATGGCTATGAATGAGTGAATTTGGTTTATTAGTTTATTGGTTTATTGATTTATTTGATTTTATATATTTTTCGTTTTTAATTAATTTTTTTATTATTTAGTTAAATTATTATATTTTTTAAATTTTTTTTATTGAGACGAGACGAGACGAGCTGAAAAATTAAAATTTTTTAATAAATAAATAAAAATAAATAAATAAATTAAATTTTATGATATTTAAACTAAAATAAATAAAAATAAACTAATAAATTAATAAATAACGTTTGCCCATACAGGCCAATGCTTAGGAAAGAGGTGGAGAGCTTCTCAATTCCCTCCTGTTAATAATTTTTTATTTCTCATCCTCCCTTTCGCCATATGTAATAAAGTCTTTTGAAGTAGATCGATGTACGGTTCCAACGTAAAAACCTAATCAGTAGTACTGTTTTTACTTTGGGGAAAGTAGCAATACCCATGACGCTTGCCTGTTATGGGGTCCCACGTGGTCCAAGGGTGTTCATACTTGCGAGTCAAGCAACGCTGTTTCATAACTAGCTTAAAAATTATTTTTTTATTTTTTATTTTTAATATTTTTAACTAAAAAATTTAAATTAAGTTTAAAATAAATTATTTAGTAATTTAGCTTTTTAAACTAATTTTTTGAAGTTGGCTATTTAAATAAAAAATTTATTTTTTTTATTTTTTTCAAAATAAATAATTTTATACTTATATATTTAATATCAACAATTATATGTAATTACTAGTGGTAGTAAATAAGTTATGAATAAATAGTATTATTATATTATAAAAGTGGTAGAAATTTAAATAAAATATTTTAAAAATTTTTATTTTGATTTGAATTTTTAATTTTTTAACTTTTTAACTATTTTGCTAAATAGACAACTTTGAATTTTTAACGTTCTTAACCAAAGAACTAAAAAACTAAAGTGCCAAAAAGTCAAAGTTGCTAATAAGGGCTTGGGCTCGGTAATAGTTTAAAAGTTATTTTATATATATATATATATATATATATATATATGCATTTTTAATCAAAAAGTAAAATTGTGTTCAAAGTAGTATATTAGTAACTTATATTTTAAGTTAGCTTTTTTTGCAGTTAGTTGTTTGAGTAAAAAGTTAATTTTTTTAAATTTTATTTTTTGTTCAAAGTGAATAATGTTACATTTCTATATATTTAATATTAATAATTATATGTAGTTGATAATTGTAGTAAATAAGTTATGAATAAAAATTATTATTATATTTTAAAAGTAGTGCACTTTT
>JAOTRH010100137.1:0-15970 GCA_034768845.1 Heliamphora exappendiculata
TTTTCGACAAGTTTCATAAAGGTATTATACTATTAAGATTAATATAGTTCTTAGTTTTCATGAAAAATGCATACGTCGTTTTTACGGTCACGGCGTCGATTCAAAATTTTTTATTTTCGCTCCAACAATGGTATCAGAACCAGGTTGCGTTTTCCATGAAAAACCATTGTGCTAACATTTGTTTTGCAACCTATGTCATTATGATCCGGTTAAATGCATGTATGAATGTGTATATGATTTATATCTTTTTTTTAATCGTTTATCTCGACGGTTTTGATTCGAGATTAGATCGGTTGTACGCCTCCTACGTGGGGTATAGGGTTTTGACGATGTAATATATTATTTCATTCATTTTTTTCTGGATCAATATTTTAATTCGATCACGCAAAACGAGAAACGAAGACGAAAGAAGAAGAACAAGGCAGCGGCGGCAATAGCCTGTTCGGCCAGAATAGTGGCGCCATTTTCGGGGCTCGTTTTCGGGGCTTTCGGCAACCTTTTTCGACGTGATTTTTTGCTGAAATTAAGATTGTTTGTTGGCTATCCGATTGTGGTTTGGTGGTGGTTCGATGGCACCGGCAAGGCGATCAAAACTGAGGCAAAACGGAGGTGCTGAATTTTCGCCACTACAGAAATTTTGGCCCTTTGAGGATTTTTTTGAGCCACTTCGACATCGTATTTTGACACAATTGTTTTTAGAGATCAAGACCTTGATGTGCGCTACCTACCATAATTTTTTGGGGGTTCAAAAGTGGCGGCAAGGCGGTCAAACAGCGGCTGAAAAAAGACGGCGCAGTGCTGCCTACACAGCAGAATTTTCAGCATCTTAAGGGGCTGTTTGGGCTTCTTTTTCAGCATTTTTTTGGCGTTCCAACAGTGGTCCAAGGCTGTGACGGTGATCCAGAGGCTGAGAAAAAATTTCGGGTTTTTGGCGGCTCGTTTCGTGTTCCAAAACCCTAGGCGTTTAATTCGAGACCGTCGGATTAAAAGATTAAACGGATAGACCAGATCATAACAACTTAATTTATATTTATTTTGTCGTTTAATTATTTATTTATTTGTTTTATTTGATTGCGTGGATGGATTTTATTTTATTTTGTTTTTCCTTTTATACATGTTTTAATTAACGAAAATATATTAGAAAAAATGGTTTTATAAAATAAATAATCTTAACAATTTTTTAAAACGGAAAAGTAAATAGATAATTATTTATTTAATTTTTGTGTTAAAAAATAATTAAGATTTTTTAATTAAAATCCAGATAATTAATTTCTTTCGCAAAATTAAATAAGAAAGATTTTTTGTTTATTTTATTATGGTTAAATAAGGAATATTTTAATTGATTAAAATCGGATTTATTTTAATCGGGAATTAAAATATGTTTAATCATTTAAAATAAATAAAAAAAAACTCTCGATTTTTAAAATATTAAGTGGGAGAAAGATTTAGTCATAGATAAATCCGACGATCTCCATTACACGTTCGTAGGAGATGTGATTATAACTCGCGCGCCGGCTTCGACTTTCGGTCTCCCTAAGGAAGGGCTATAATCATGATATCTTCGGTACGAATTTTTGAAAGATGTAGATTTGAGAATAGTGCGAAGTAGGGTTCACTCGCACCGGGCCCGGAGCTTTGACACAGTATTTTCAAATTAAGAGTAATGGTTATATACTTAACCCGTGAATAAAAATATCCTCCCTAAGAAGTCACTTTTTTTAGTTGTGGGACCCAAAATTTATTGACTATTTAATTTACATGAAATGTCCTATATCAATGAATGAAAAACCTAGTAGTTCTTTGTTCGTTGATTGTTAGACGTCCACACTACGTGGCCTATCAATTGATGTGACTCTGGGCCGGTGGTTTTTTATTATGATATTTGGTTCCGGCAGTAAATTAATAGACTGGCACGTCTGCCCGGACGGGTGTTGATTAGTAGACGTCCACACTACGTGGCTTGCTTAATCACGAAGGATTCGGGCTGCTAATAATTCTTTTTAAATTAAAAGATTGAGGAACCCTAATTTTATAAAAGAATTAAAAAGTTTCTCATTTGTTTCTCAAGATTTAATAATGGGATCATTCAATCCACTAGCGGTAATTCTGAAGGAACATACATTAATTGGATCTAATTTTATCACATGGAAAAGGAATCTCGATATTGTCTCAACTTCTGACGACTATAGGATCGTGTTAGTTGATCCCGGTCTACTCGTTCCCAATAGTGGATCTTCTAACAAGAGATCCGGCACTATCAAGATTGGGTAAAGACTGATAGGATGGCACGTTGCTACATCTCGACTTTCATGTCATATGTTTTACAAAGCCAATATCAATCTATGGAATCTGCAGCTGATATGATCTTTAACTTTACAGAAATGTTTGGCGAGCAAGGTTGGGTAGCAAGGCAGGTTGACATGATGGATCTTATAAACGCGAACATAGCAAACGGTACACCGGTTAGGGACTACGTTTTGAAGATGATCGGTCTTCTTAACGAGTTAGAGGTCCCTGGAGCCAAGATCGATGCGGAATCCCAAATTGATATCGTGCTCCAGCAACTGCCCAATTCATTTCAGCAATTCTACCTCTATTATAAAATGAACAAACTGGATTTTACTTGGGGCGGAATTATTGAAAAAATTACAAGCAGTAAAGGGTGTTATCCGGAAGTTAGCACATGTATTTGTTGCGCAAAAGAATTCTTCTTCTAGGCCAAGAGGTGGTAAAAAGAAGAAGAAAGAGGTACAACAGAATAATGCACAAAAGACTGACAGGGATAAGTCACCAACTGCCAAGGCAAAGGTTAAGGTGCCTAAGGGTAGTTGCTATTACTGCTTAAAGCTGGGACAATGAAAAAGAGATTGTCCTAATCACTAGAATAGCGTGGCTATAGGTAAAGTTTTTTTTTTTAATTGTTGGATCATGATTAGTGGTTGTATCTACGGAAACCTGGTGTGTAGATACAGGAGCCACAAATCATGTCTGTAATTCGTTGCTCTGATATCATTAAATTGTAACGGCCCAAACTACAAGCTAATGTCGCATCCCCACTACTCATGATTACACAAGGCTAAAGGATCAATTATCAAATTTATACCACCATAATAATGATGATCAAATAAATTTTCAATATAAATCGTATAATTTCACAATATGAAGTTTAATCCCAAGCGTTATTAAAACATCCACAAAATCTATTATTACAAACCATTAAAGGGCTAAAATATAAAGTAACTAAAAAATATTCCTACTCTGAACACTCCTCAAAGGATATTCTCGCGCAGCTCTATTCCTTAACATTTTTACAAACAAATAAAATAAATCATGAGGTACCCGGCAAATCACCTGTTCCGACTGCTAGTTGGATCAAATGTGTAAAAAATAACATAAAGGAAAGTAAAAATTATTTTTTTAAACATTTGGTCGATATACAATATTAGTTCAAAAGAATTGATAAACTGAGGAATAAATACAGATTTTCAATATTTTTTTAAAAGGACGACTTATTGTTCCCATGAATAGTTACAAATAATTCAACATTCCATGATTCAGTAATTCAATTCACATAAACTCATGTCATATTGACCAAAATTAACTCATATCATATTGACCAAAATTACACATAGACAGGTGGTAAAGCCCCAAAAAAAACTAATTTATATGCCAATATTTAACATCCATTAACTAAGGTTCAACTCATATTTAGACTAGAACCATACTTGCAATTAAGCACATGTATGACTCTAAACAAATGAAAAACGTTTGGTATTCTTAAAAGAATTAATTTAATATAAATTCTCAATAATAGTTTTAACAATCCAATTCCATAATTAACTTCATAACTAATCCAAATGTCCATTAAATAAATAAGTTAGAGATCATTTGGGGCTCTACTAAAAATCACACATGTTAATATTAACCTCATGAAGCTCCAATAAAAACAGGTTTTGAAAAAGACACCATTTGGTCCTACGAAAAATTCGGATAAGTTGAAAATAGTGACTTTTTCTTGGTTTTTCTTCGGTAGATTTGTTCCTATCCTTGTTTAACTTGTGTTTTGAGTCCATTTATGTTTTTTAACATCAAAAACCAGTATACTTCAGAGGTCTTAATATCCTCATAACACACTTGTTTAACTCATAGAAAAAAAATCAAAACACAAGGCGTCATTCCAACCACATCCACTAAGCTATCTCCTATCAATTCTTTCTGAACCTTCTTATTTCTAATCTTGTTCTTAGATCTTTAAATCTTATTAAATGTTGTAGAGAGGAGTTAGAAGAGAAGGTCAAAGATAGTTCTAAAAGTGCCAACTCAAAGGTTTTGATCAAAGAAAAATTGGCTCAACTTTTGCTCAAGACTTCCTCCTTCTTCCTTTTTTCTTCTTCTTCTTCTTCTTCTTCTTCTTCTTCTTCTTTGGAGACTCTCTCTCTCTCTAAAAACTCCCTCTTGACCGAATTTCATGTAGAGAAAAATGGTGGAAATGACCTTCTATTTATAGGCTCGTGGAAGGACTTAATATGTAATTTTTAGGGGCATGTTTGGTAATTAATTAGAATAAGCTAGAAACCTAATTCATAATTATAGGCTTGTAGGTTGATGTGTTGTCAAGAGATGAATGCTGAAGAGTTAGGGAAGATTTTAGCTGAATAAAGCTCTTTCAACTAAAAAGATGCAGAAAAGTGTCCAAAATATCTGGAATGATATTTTGACACAAAAAGTGATCAATGTATGTGACTCACTTAATTTTCTAAAATTAAAATTTTATTTTAGAATTAATTTTGTAGAATGTAAAAATATTAAAACTATCCGAAACTGGTAAATTTATAGAGAAAAGTCCCAAAAAGTACAAGTCTTGCTTGGGCTCCAAGATAAATCTCATGAATCTACCAAAAGTACAAAAGTTGTACTTTCTTGGCACACCTTTCTAGGTGTCCGGCCACATGCGTCCCTTTTTCTTTTTTCTTTTTTTAAAATAATTGATTTTTGTATTTAATAATTCTTAAATTTAAAATTTTGGGCCAAAAGAATTAAATTTGGGCCTTTCTTTTATTTTTAAGTTGAGCTTGACCCATGGACTTTTTTTTAAATTTTGTGGGCCTAAAATAAATAATTTGGGCCTTACTTCAGTTGGGCTATTCTTCCTACTTGGGTCTCATTCTTAGTCTTGGGTCATATATGTATTTGGACTTTAGTGAAGAAATAGGCCTTATCTAACTTTTGGGCCAAATTTTCTATTTCTTTGTTTATTGGGTTCAAGGACTTGGGCTCCCAACTTTATAACTTTAAACCATCACTAGGTTTAGCCTATCCCAATTCTCGGGTTCAAGAAAACTCTATGTTCAGTTTAGATCTTCTCTAGGGAGTTTGGTTCAGAGTTCCTTTCTATAGGTAACGTACTGACTTACTTCGATTCACATTTTTATTTATACGAGTTTGGGGAATGCAGGTTATTATTATTATTATTGTTATTATTATTATTATTATTATCGAATGTTGCAGTCTAACCCTCTAAATCTTTATAATGTGGCATTGTAGTGGACAAAACGAATCTGATATTTTACTCCTGATGGCTATTTCTCTGTCAAATGGTGTACCACCTAACTAAGGATATCTTCAAAACAATGAAAAACAAACTAGGCAAGTCAAATACTTGTAACTGGGCAGAGCCAAGATGCATGTCAGTGTGGCATCTAATGGTAGCTGCTAAAATCAAATCTTATGGAAGTATATTCATAATCTAGGCCCGATTCAAGGTAATCTGACAAAAAAAAAAGTTAGAGATAGATCCTTATTGCCTCAGATTGATGAAATTCGAGTTAGGGAAGCACCTCATTTTTTTATGTACATACAAAATATCTGGCTTCGCTCTCCTGTTCAACTAAAGTTTGCAACTTCAGAAAATCAATGTCAGGACAATTATTATTATTATTATAATCCTCAAGAGATTCAGGCTCTGATGGCTGTATTATGCTGGAAGATTTGGAAATCAAGGAATGAAAGGAACTTTCATAATCATCAAATCCCTCTTCCCCAACATTTGCGTGAGCAAGGCCACAGAAACTGTAGTGGAATTTATTAATGCTCAGAAAACGGGAATGCATTCTGGTCGTAGTAATGCGCAGCAAGCTGTGACTGATGATGTTTGGCAAAGGCCACGGATGAGGAGTACTAAATTGAATGTGGATGCAACAGTGGATTTGGCAAAACACCATTCAGTATTGACCAGAGATGCTTCTGGGACAACTGTGGGGATGAAGTCAATTCCATTCATCTTTCTTTATTATTATTATTAGCAATCAATTCCACTATCTTTATGTTTCTGCCCTCATGTAGAGGAAGCTCTGATTTTTTGGGAGGAATTGAGGATGGCTCAAGATCGGAACATCTCATCAATCACGGTAGAAGGTAACTCCCACCAGGTGGTTAGAGCTTTTATACAATCCAAATGCATATATTCAGCTATTGAAGTCATCGTTTCAGTTTGTTTGAGGTTGAAGACTAAGATTTAATGTTTGTTCTTCTGATTTGGTGAGATGCCGTGCTAATTGAGCAGCCCATTGTGTGGAAAAACATGCTCTGTGGCTGGACATAGTGGGGGTTTTGAGGGGAGTCAGTCCCCACTGCCACCAACACCAACTTCTCGCAGTGTTTTCTGGTTGGATTTCCTTTAGCGTCAATAATAAGATTTCAATCTTTTTGTTTACGGGTGGCATTATATATAATCCCTCTTACTTAACAGAAAATTAAGATTTCAATCTTTCTGAAAAATTAAAAACGAACAACAAAACCAATCAACAAGAACCAGTCCTCAACAAATCCATAAACAATGATACTGAAGGCTAAAATGTGTTTCCCCCATTTTCAGTTAGGGATCAAAGCAACCTAGCCTGTTAATCATATCATACAAGTTTCAGCAAAAAAAGCAACCAAATTATAGCAAAGACATATTTGATAAAACTAAATTAAAAACTTGATTTCAAACGTACCACACTCTGCTCAAGGGTAGCTGACATCTTCCAAAGCAGCAAAAAAAAAATATCCAAGATATTTCGAAACCGCATTTTGAAATTCACCTACAGATTTGTTTCGAATGAACTATACCAATCTGACAAATTAGCAAATTTTTGAAGGCCAAAGAACATTTCTTTGGAGCGAGTTTCACATTTTCTTTATTCTCTTGAAACTTTATGCAGGCAATCAAAGTGCACGGAGAGAAAAATACATAAACTAAAAACTGAGTCAAATTCTGCATTTTCCACAGACTGATCTAAGCTTTTTATGCATATATATATATATTGCATAGTGTGTACGCACGCGCACTCACAGACATAGAGAATAAAAGAAAAGGCTGACCAAGGGATGTATTTGACGGGGAAGCCATCAGCTTCGGTGCGAGCTCGGACGAGGGAATCAGGGACTTTCTTGTTGAGTTCTTTGAGGACTTCGGAGAGAGGGCGGCTGATTCCGGAGGTGGGCATGTCGTCGTCTTGTTCTGGTATTTCAGGTGCCGAAGGACCCACCACTTTCCCTTCTCTCTCTCTCATCGTCGCACCATTACGAGAAGTAGTAGTAGCGACCTTGGCAGCAGCGTAAAAGCGGTCAGAAAAAGAGCTTCGCAAAACAAACAACGATTTCCAAGCAGATGATAATGACGATGATGATCCACTGCGACCCAGTGATTTTGATACGCACCTCAGTTCCGTCAGGGACGACGCCATGATTGGTTGTCTCTCTATACTGTCGCCCGGTTCAAAAGTTTTGGTCACAGAAACTGGTCGTGCTCGCATACCCAAGGCGGTATTGGGGCACGATGCCCCCAAAATGTTTTCAGCAGTTGGATTTTGAAATGTAATCTCAGCCGTCCAATGTTTAAAACTAACAGCAGACATCCCATTTGATGCTTGATGTAATCTCAGCTCTCGAAATTTGAACCTATCAGCCAACGGGCGAGCACTACCCACTTCTACGCACTTTTACCGATTCCACTCCTCCCTTTCCTGCGCGCGCTCCCTCTCTCTCTCTCTCTCGTGCTCTGTCTCTCCCTCTCTCATGCTCTGGTGCTTGTCTGTCCCTCTATCTCCATCTCGTCAAACTGTGATCGTGCTTTGATCGTGCACTGCTCAGCTTATTCATTATAAATCTCTGTTCAACAAGGCATCTCTCTCTCTTATTTGATGACACATTTATTAGTCAAGGTATCATAAGATTTGTGGGATAACTCTCTCTGTTATTTGAGGATACGTTTATTAATATCTTTATAATTTCTTAACTGGAGCTTAATTGTTAAACAGAATAGTTATATTATCCTTTTTTTATTTAAGAATTTTTTTTATAATTTATGTGTTGCACAATACATTTGTTAAAGAAATATTTTATTTGAAATGTTTTTTTACCTCGCTTTGTTATTTTATATATAGCTAGTGAACATATTTTAAGTATGTAAAAATACGTATTAACTATGAGATGATTCGATGATTAAAATTGATAATTTTTCTTCTTATAAGTTGATTATTAAAAAGGGATGATAGATTGAGATGTATGTTTCCAATATAATAGGTTGAGGTTAATAAGGTAAAGAAAAGAAGGCAAAATATTTTGATCTCCGACAAGAAAAATTATTAATTATTCTTTTAGAGTTTCAACAAAGACTTAGCTTGGTTTGTTTTAGTTTAGTTTATTTTTTTTTAGTTTCGACTCTTACATACAGTTATTGCTTCGACAATTCAAAAGTCAGAGAAGAATTTTAGTAATAAATTGGTCTAAAAGGCATAGTTGATGAACAATATGTGAGTATTCTTGTACTACCTCTTGGTCCCATGAAACAGAAGAGGCTAAATTTGCTAAAAGATAGTCAACATTTATAAATAATGAAACAATATATAATGTTGATGAATAAAAATAAATATTTATATACATTCATCTAATATATACAAAACAAAATATAATAAATAGTTTATTTACAGAACAAGATTAAACATCTTATGTGCAGAATAAGAATAAGACACTACTTGTTTGAAATCCATATAGTAGTGTTTGAATGCAAATAGTCGTGGTTTCAATTTGTATGATCTGATATTTTTCAATTGTTCTTAAAGGTGGCTTTATTTTGAAAACTATCTAACAAAAAACACAAGTTGACAGTATAAAAAAAATAACTAAACCACACATTTTACAATAAAACATTAAATTTCCATTCTTTACAGCACTAAAAGAGAGAAAAGGGGATAAAGAAATTTAAGAAGTAAATGAAGAAAAATAGTATATATAACTAAAGAAGTACATAATGTGGATTTGATATTTGGTCTTAGGCAGCAACAAATGGTTGCCTGCAACTACACCTATTCTCCATCTATCTTCCATATACACATATAACTAAGGATAATAAGTTGCTATCCTATTATGTGTATTACTTTCTATAAGCAAATAATAAGACAGGGTGGTTAAATCATATTAATTTCAGAACAAAGAGCAACCAAAATAAAATACAACAATAATAACACAATAATTTATTGGCGTGAAAACACAAAAATCACATTTCTATTTGCACTTGCAGTTTTTTTGTCTTTTTGTAGGGGGGTCTTTGTTCTGCTTTTTAATTTTGCGTATTTGCATGGTTCGTTGAATAGGTGCTAAAGAATGACAAATTTGCTAATTATACTTTGAAAACAATGCGTTAGGCGATGAGCATAGAACATGTTTCCAACATTTAAGTGATTTCATGTTTAATAGATTTTGTAAGCATTTGTTCACATGTGGAGTCCTCGGTAGGTGATTTGAAGTATCCAGAGTTTCGTGCTTTCTAAGTGCTCTTGTTGGAGGAATATTTGGGAGTGTACAAGGAGCAAAAAAGGTGACCAGGTAAAAAAACGTTGTGACTCGAAACTTTGGGTATTTGGGTTATTTAGGTTGGGATAATTGAGGTCATTTCAGATTTTTCTTGTACTATGTTTTGAGATTTTTTCATGCTAGATTTTGTTGGCATCTTTCCAACAGTGGCCTCGCTGCTTTGGGTTTGCATCGATTTGGTAAGTACATAGGTTCCTACTTAGTTGGAGATATATCTTTTGTTGGAGGCAAATTGCCAAGATCATTGATTTGTAAACGATTTTTTTGAAAAATAAAAATTGGACGGGCAATCGCCGAAACAAGCTCTAAATAAAAACTTTTTGATGTTGAATGATCAAATAAAACCCGTGCCATCACAGTTAATTCATATGAATATCTTTTAGTCGATTCTCCAACTATGAAGTTTGATTTTCGAGTTGAAACTCGACCTTCTACTGTATTCCCGATGCGATTCCCGAACGTAGTGTGAATTACGATCCTTTGAGAACTAAAATCGGCAGAACCTGGACAATCTTAGTCTTGAAAGACAACTTATGAATTTGGTTCAGCCTATCCACATATTTATAGAGCTACAGTAGGGATCTGTGAAGTAATTATGATATAGACTTCTAGTGTAACCCAGATACCCATCCAACGATTTTTGTAAATATGCAAACCTCTTAGCGGTTTTTATAATAATGAAAACATTGCAGTAGTTTCTATAATTTTCATAAAATACTAAATTACAGTTCATACCACTAAAAAACTGTAACTGTACTATCAGCCATAATCTCAAGACCAATTTGCATTAAACTCCTGTTATTAAATGCTTAACTCATCTTTCCGCGTTAAGATTCCTGTTGCCCACCAATTAAATTTAATTACTGATAATTTAATTTAATCGGTATCTTTAAAATTCTTTAAGCCTTTCCGCTTAATTTATTTGATCGCCGGATAATTAAATCCATCTGCAGGATTTGGCCCGGTCAAAACTTATAATGTGAGACCCTGCCCCGTTTTCTTTTTCGACATTTCACAACACGTGTTTTCCGTTTTCAATTTTGCATGTTTAAATGCTTTTGATGCATGATCGAGGTTAGATATGCATGTGGAACAGGTTTTCGAGGCTGTGGAGCGTTGTGGTGTGAATTTTAAAATTTAAAAAAAAACAAAAAGATATTTTAGAGACCTCTAAATATCTGGAGTTAGATATTTTTAAAATTTTTCCAATAAGTTTTTTTTTCTCTTTGCCTTCTCTCTAACTTCTCGGGGGCCCAGGGCTCAATTTTCAACAATCTAACAGCGGATCCTTACTTTTGGCACGGTGGGCTACGCGTTCATTCGGATAGAATTTTTTTCTGGCAAAGCTCGGCTTTGCACATGGTTCGAGGCGTCGAGTTTTTAACTCATCGAGGTAGGATCCTAGATTCTCATGTCTTATAAAGGTGCTACGTGTAATTGTGCGTGTTTTTAACGGTTAGATTGCTGTAGATCTGAATATGTTTTAAGTTGAGTTTTTGGGTTTAAAAATTATTTTTTGGCGATTTCAATGGATGGAATCGGGCGTTGGGTGTTTCTTTTATGGTTTTGAGGTTAGGCTTGGGCGTGTGTATGTCCGAGAGTGTTGGATGGGTGTTTGGAGGCGTTGATTCGAGGTTTGGAGAGCCAAACCCGTAGCTCAAAACCAGTTTTCGCTTGAGTTCAATTGACTGGACCGTGAGGTTCGATCTATTAGATCTTGGTTCTTGGGTTCGTTCGACTAGACTGTGAGGTTCGGTTAATTGGATCTTAGTTCTTGGGTTCAGTCGACTAGACTGTGAGGGTCAGTCGACTGGACAATGTGTTTGGGCGTTTTTGTGCCTTTCCAGTGTGTTGTTCAGTCGACTGGGGGTTGGGGTCCAGTCGACTAGACCTGGACAGTTTTGTGTTGGTGGTTTGGCGGTTGGTTCTTGGTTTCCAACTAGGTTTCGATGGCATTAAATTGATTAGTTATGGGATTAATCAATTGAAATACTGTTGGATTCTTTTCAAGATTCGATTGATCGGGTTGTGGCTTTGGGAGTCGTGTCGTGGCTTTGGGTATTTTTGTGGTGCCGTCCTAGGGTGTGACATGCATGGTTGGTTTTGAGTGTTGTGGCACGGTTGTGTGTATGCTGGTTATGTTCAGGACGTTTGGGTCCGTGATTCGGTTTAAAGGTGAGATTTCTCGAGAACCGTTCTATGGGAGGTTCAGGCGTTAGTCTCTAGGTTAGGTGTTGGTTGTCCCGGTGTGTGGACGGGTCATTCGGGTGAACGGATGATGGTGTGTGTGGCACGTGATGTCGTTTGGGTTATGTGGCATCTTTATGTGGAACGTCTTGGTTATACGTGCTTTTGTGCTTATAGAACTGTGATAGTTTTATTCTTATGCATGATAAGCGGATAAGTGGCCTTTGTGATTTTGATGCCTTTAGGGCTTTGGGCTTTGTTATCCCGTAGTATACGATTTTATCCCGTGGTTTAAGCATGAGTTGAGATGCCTGTTGATACGTAGATTTGTATCTGTTTTGCATGTGCGGCGAATATTAGTCCCTCGGTGAAAGTCATTAAAGATGTATATGATGGGCGAATATTGGTCCCACGATGAAAATTCGTAAAAATATCTGTTGGCTCTGGTCAACAAGGCATTAGTTAGGGCAGATAATGGTCTTACGGTGAAAGTCCGTGAAGATGTGTGTGTTGCACGGGTTGCGTGCGTTGTGTGTGTTGCACGGGTTGTGTGCGTTGCATAGATGGGGTCTGCGGTCCTTCGGTGGAAGTCCAAGAAGATACATGAATTGCATGAACTGCATTGTGAGATGGATAGACCAATTTTCAAATTGTTTTGAAGAGTCGTGTGAATCGTGATCTAAAAATCGTTTTCAAATTATTTTCAAGGCTCTTGTGAGTGAGTCAAAAGATAGTTTGTATCCTCGCTTTTCCATTGCATGTGAAAACTCGTTTTAAAGACTTAAAAGAGAGTCTAAAACAGCACCTCGTTTTTCTATCATGTTTAGCTTATACTACATGCTTTTTCTAGTTTCTGCTGAGCTTTGGCTCATAGTGTGGGATTTGATTTTCTTCAGGTACCGGTCACGCAGGTTCATTTGGAGGTGCCGGAGAGGTAGAAGAGCTGTAGTTTTCTTTTTTGTTCTTTTTGTTACATGTATGTTGTAATATGTTTTTTGGCGTTTGAGCTGTGTAATGTATGCCGTTTGGCGATTATATACAATACATGTACGGTTTAATTTGAGAGTGTATTCTCGGGTTGATTGTTTGTGGGTGTTTCACGTGACCTAGAGTTTAGGACGTGATATATAAGATTCCTTAAAGGGGTTTTGTCAATCCCGAACAATTGAGATGTGGATTCCGTCAATAATTAATATTCAACATATAATTAATACCGCTATCCAACTCACCAGGAATATAGACTCATATAAAATCACACACTCTAATGAATCAAAATAACAAATATTAAATATATGCAAATAATAATTATTTTGGGATTAAGAATCTAAGCACTCATAATAACTTTGGGTTGTGAATTAATTTATATAGTCAATATAAAATTAATTACCCAAATGTGGTCATGTTTAATACACACAAAGTATACTAGCATGGGGAATCAGAACAATAGACGATACTATTATCTGTTTCCCATAACCAAGACATGCCTACTAAAATTTTGTGCTACAGTTGTACCGATGGTTTGTTCATTTCCATCTAAACTGTAAATAAAAACTTATATTCTGCAAAAATCTATAATCTGATTTTCTGTGTGCAAGCTGTACTCTACACACTAGATTAAATATTATACAGAATAAAGGACAACCATGCATAACATTAAAGAAATGATATTGTATACATTATTCATTAAGATTCTCATAAAATAAAAAATTAATTTTATTAAAATTAAATTAAATACTAAAACGAAATAAAATTAATGATTTTCAATATACAACCTTTATAATCTCCCACTTATACTCAAATCATACTAATATACATCTGACTCTTATACCCTCTACATGACTATCAAAAGTCTTAACTAGTAAGCTCTTTGTAAAACGATCTACAAAGTTGTCTCATGATACAATCTTGATCACAGCAACATTACCCATCTATAAAATTTCTTGTATCAGGTGATACTTACGTTCAATGTGCTTTCCTTTCTTGTGGACTCTTGGCTCCTTCGAATTTGTAATCGCTCCGCTATTATCACAATAAAGCGTAATAGCCGACTGAAGTAAAAGCACCACATTTAGATCCAATAGAAAGTTTCTAAGCCAAATGGCCTCCTTGGTTGCTTTGGAAGCTGCCACGTACTCGGCCTTTTATGGTGGAATCAGCAATGTAGGACTGCTTGATACTTCTCTAACTAATAGCTCCACCTTCTAAGGTAAACACATATCCTGAGATAAACTTATGGAAAGCTTTGTCTAACTAGAAATCAGAGTCTGTGTACCCTAAAGGTACTAGACTTTCTGCCTTGTAAACTAACATATAATCTTTAGTCTTTTATTAGTACTTGATTATATTCTTTACCGCAGTCTAATACTCCTACCCTGGGTTAGACTGATATATGCTAACTATGCCAACAGTAAAGAAGATGTCGGGTTTAGTGCAAAGCATAGCATACATTAGGCTTCTTACTGGCAAAGCGTAAGGAACCGCCTTCATCTTCTCTATCTCATAAGGTGTCTTAGGACACTGATCCTTGAATAAAGTGATTCCATGCCTAAAAAGGAAAAATCATTTCTTGAAATCCTATATGCTAAAATGAGCAAAGATATTATTGATGTACTTTGCTTGTGATAAGCCCAATATCTTTTGTTTTTAATCTCACAAAAGCTTGATCCTGAGGATATGACTGGCTTCATCCAAGTCCTTCATATCGAACTGCCCAGATAATCATATTTTTTCTGAAGATAACACCCCAACATCGTTTCTGATGAACAAGATATCATTTACATAAAGTACTAAAAAGATTACCACACTTCTGTCACGCTTCTTGTACACATAGAACTCATCTAGACTCTGATCAAAACTATAAGACTTTATGGCTTGACCAAACCGAGTATTCTAAGACCTTGACGCCTGCTTAAATTCATAAATGGATCTCTTAAGCTTGCACAACATATGTTTTTGGTCCTTTGCTATGAAACCCTCTGGTTATACCTGTTGGAGCCAATATTGTTAAGATCTTTATTTTTGCAAATGATTATTTGAAAAAATTTAATTGGATGGGCAAACGTCAAAATGCGTTCCAGATAAAAAATTTTGATGATGAACGATCAAAATAAAACCCGTGCATCCGAAGTTAATTTAGAAGAATACATTTTTATCGGTCGAATCTTCAACTACGATTTGAATCTGAGTTGAAGCTCCTGTCAAATTTTCTACTGTATTTTCATATGCGATTCTTGGATATAGTGTGGGCAATAATACTCTGAGAACTCGTACCGACAGAACCTTGACAGTTTTAGTCTTAAAGACAAGTTATAAAACTGGTTCAACCTATCCATATATTTATAGGGTTACAGTAGGGACCTGTGGAGTAATTATGAGTAAAACTTTTAGTGGAACACAGACATGTATCAGCAGTTTTCGCAATTAAGCAAATTCATACTGGTATCTGCAATAATGAAAAATCAGCAACAGTTTCAGCAATTTCTATAAAATACTCAATTACAGTTCACACCACTAAATAACTATAATTGTACTTTGACCTATAATCTCAAGACCATCTTATATTGAGCTCGTGTTATTAAATACTTACCATTTCTCCCCACGTTAAAATTTTTGCTACCTGGCAATTAAATTTAATTACTGATAATTTAATTTAATCGGCATCTTGATATTCTTTAAGTCCTTTCGCTTAACTTATTTGACTGCCGAATAATCAAATCCATTTATAGGGTTTGGTCTGGTCAAAACTTATAAGTTTCCTTAAAGGGGTATCATCAATCCCGATCTTTCGGGACGTGAATTCCGTCCATAATTAATATTCGCCATATAAATAATACTGCTATTCAACTCACCGGAAATATAAACCCATATAAGATCGCACCCTCTAATGAATCAAAATAACGAATATTAAATATATGCAAATCAATAATTA
>JAOTRH010100148.1:0-48124 GCA_034768845.1 Heliamphora exappendiculata
GATATTTATTTCTTAAGGAGATTATTACCTTCTAAAAAAATTTATTATACTATTAGATTATTTATTATTATTATTATCATTATTTTTTTTTAAAATTTAAACTTAACATATGCATAAAATTTATTATAATCCTATTATTTAAACTTAAATTTTTAGCTTAACTTTAAAATCAAATTTATTTAGGTTTATTATTATAATAAACTCCATGAATTATATATTCTACAACAAAATGATTAATTTTTATTTATTATTATTTATTAAACATTATTGAAAAAAAAAATTCGAAAGCTCGGGTCGTTACAATCTACCTCTCTTCAAAAGAATTTCGTCATCGAAATTCACACGACAAAAAAGTGCGGGTAGGTTACTCGCATGGTATCCTCACGTTTCCATGTTGATTCTTCAACTCCTCGATGTTGCCATAGAACGCGTACTAACGGAATCGTCTTGCCTTGCAGAACTTTCTCTCGACGGTTGAGAATTCTCATTGCCCTCTCCTCAATTGTCGCATCCTGGTCCAAACTAATTTCCTTCCAGCTCAAAACATGGGTAGGGTCGGGCTCGTACTTTCAGAGCATTGATTCAACATGAAAGACATTGTGAACACTTGCTAATTGTGGGGGCAGGGCTAAACGATAAGCTACGGCTCCAACTTTCTGTAGAATCTCGAACGGTCCAATGAAACGGAGAGACAACTTTCCTTTCTTCCCAAATCGAATAATACCACGGCGCGGTTGAATCTTTAGAAAAACATGATCTCCAACTTCAAACTCTAACGGTCGGCGCCTTCGATCAGCATAACTCTTTTGTCGGCTTTGTGCTGTGAGAAGGCGTTGACGAATCAGCTTAACCTTCTCTATCGTTTTCATAACAAGCTCGGGTCCTAGCAAACTTGTCTCTCCTGCCTCGGTCCAACAGATAGGTGACCGACGAGGTCACCCGTATATGGCATTGTACGGTGCCATACCAATACTAGCTTGATAACTGTTGTTGTACGCAAACTCCACCAGCGGTAAGTGCTTCTCACAACTTTCGTGAAAGTCCATAACACAGGCTCTAAGCATATCTTTTAGTGTCTGAATAGTCCTCTCTGACTGTCCATCTGACTGTGGGTGAAAAGCTGTACTAAAACAGAGTTCTGTCCCTAAATCTGTTTGTAGACCCTGCCAGAACTTGGATGTAAAGCGCGGATCGCGGTCAGATACTATGGAAACAGATATACCGTGTAACCTTACGATTTCACGGATATACTTTTGACTCAACGCCTCAAGTGTATCTGTCATCCTTAACGATAGGAAATGCGCTGACTTTGTGACGCAATCAACGATCACCCAAATTCCTGTATCCCTTGCGGAGATCTAGGTAGTCCTGATACGAAATCCATTGTTATATGCTCCCATTTTCACTGAGGTATCTCTAAGGGTTGTAGAGTCCCTCCTGATTTCTAATGCTCTGCCTTAACTTGCTGGCATGTCAAACAACGGTTCATGAAAATTGCCACATCCCTCTTCATGCCACTCCACCAAAATTGTCGTTTCAAATCTTGGTACATCTTGGTCACGCCTGGGTGTATTGCAAACATCGACTTGTGAAATTCCTTCAATACTTGATCTCGAAGTCCGTCAATGTTAGGTACAAAGATATTTCCTTAATATGTCAAGCCCCCATCGGCACGAAGCTCCCATCCCTGAACTGACTTCTGATTAGACAATTGATGTTTGATGAAAGCTACCTCCTGATCAAATCTCTGCGCTTCTAAAACTTGCTGGACAAGACTCGGTGTTGCCACCGTCACACTAAAGCAGATACCTTCACTTCCTTCTAACGGTTGCAAATGATACTCACTGAGGATCTCCAACGAATTCCACAGACAAGCCAATTCTACTCTTGTTTTCCTGCTCAAGGCATCAGCCACCACATTCGCCTTACCAGGATGATATGCGATACAGAAATCATAATCTCCCATATACTCCATCCAACGTCGTTGTCTCATGTTGAGCTTCTTTTGTGTAAACAGATATTTGAGACTCGTATGATCAGTGAAGAGTTCAAACTTTTCTCCGTATAGATAGTGCCTCCACATCTTCAATGCAAAAACTACTACTGCCAACTCCAGGTCGTGAGTCGGATAATTCTGCTCATGCGGCTTAAGCTGTCGAGACCCATACGCTACAACCTTACCAGTTTGCATCAAAACACAGCCAAGACCTTCCTTAGATGCGTCGCAAAACACTGTATAACCCATGTTTCTGTCGGGTACTATCAGAATGGGTGCACTGGTTAATCTCGTCTTCAACTCTTGAAAAGTTTTTTCACAAACATCGCTCCATTCAAACTTGATCCCTTTCTGCGCCAACCTCATCATCGATCGGGCCAATTTAGAGAAATCCTGAATAAATCTTCGATAATAGCTTACCAGCCCCAAAAAATTGCGAACTTCAAAAAATGACTTTGGTTGCTTCAAGTTCATCACAGCTTCTACCTTTGCTGGGTCCACCGATACTCCTTTTTTGAATATAACATGTCCCAAGAACTTTACTTCTCGTTGCCAAAACTCACATTTGCTAGCTTTGCCGTACAACTGTGCATCTTGTAAAACTTGGAGGGTAGTTCTCAGGTGTTGCTTATGATCTTTTTTAGTGCAGGAGTATACTAAAATGTCATCGATGAATACTACCACGAACTGATCTAAAAATGGGTGGAACAACTTGTTCATCAAGCCCATGAATACTGCGGGTGCATTGATTAATCTGAACGGCATCACTACAAACTCATAATGGCCATATCTGGTACGAAAAGCTGTGTTCGGAATATCTTCTTCCTTAACTCTTAGTTGGTGATAACCGGATCGAAGGTCAATTTTTGAAAAGTACGATGGTCCTCGAAGTTGATCAAAAAAGTCGTCAATTCTTGGTAATGGATACCTGTTCTTAATCGTCACTCGATTTAACTGTCGATAATTTATGCACAACCGCAAAGATCCATCCTTCTTCTTCACAAAGAGTGCAGGCGCACCCCAAGGGGAGGTACTCAGGCGAATAAACCCCTTCCCTTCTAACTCTTGCAATTGATCATTCAATTCTCGTAACTCTGTTGGTGCCATTCTGTGAGGAAGGATTGAGATTGGTGCAGTGCCGGGTTGCAGCTCAATTAAGAACTCCACATCCCTCTTGGGGGGTAACCTTAGCAATTCATCTGGAAAAATGTCAGCAAACTCCTCAACAATCTGTGGAAGGTCCTTCTTTAGTGAGTCATCACTAATTGTCAGGCTGGCGATAGAACTAGTGAACCCATCGATTTTGTTTTCCTGTGTAACGAGAGATTCCTTTCTATCTCCTTGAATCTTACAAAGGTTCCATTTTTGGTGCATACACGGATTCTTTTATGATAACAATCAATCACTGCTCGGTGTGCTAACAGCCAGTCCATACCAAAGATTATATCAAAACCTCTGAAGTCCATCACTCGAAGATCACAAAGCAGACTAAATCCGGAGATTCTCAACACACAGGACTTATATACAGTCTCTATACACTGTAGGCTTCCTAATGGTGAAACAATCTTCAATGCTTGCTTCAAACTTTTTGATTCTATGTCGAGAGTTTTCATGCAAGATGTAGAAATGAAAGAATGCAATGCACTGGTATCGAAAAGCACTTTTACTAAGGTACTGAAAAGAACGAACATACCATGGATGACTTGATTGCCATCGGTCTCATCACCTTGAAGAGCAAAGATTCTTCCACCCTTATTGCCATTTTTGTTCCCCCCGTTCTAAGCTCCCTTCTGATTGCCATTATTGTTCCAGTTAGCCACTGGACCTGAGTTTTGAGTCCTTTGCTGCTGCTGATTTTGTGGCTGCTGTTGCGGTGAAGGCCGCTGTGGTTGCCAGTTCCTATGACCCTGATCCTGTGGGCATTCAAACTTTCGATGGCATTCTTATCCACAAGTGAAACATCGATAAACTCTAGGTTCATATTGATTCGATGGCTTGTATGGCTTGGAAGTGACTGCTTGGCCCCGGTTGTTATTACGGATAGGGCCACCCTTTGACGACCTAGCTTTGGCCTGGAACATTTTCTTCGTATCAAGAACCTCTTTCTCCATCAGTAGGGCGGTGTCAACAACCTCAACATAGGTAGGAAGGCGTGCGCTCATAACTCTGCCGCGAATCAGGGGCTCCAAGCCCCACTCGAACTTTCTGGCCTTAGATGCTTCATCTGGAATAATGGCCCCAGCATAATGGCTTAACTCTTCAAACTTGGAAGCATATTCTGCTACTGTCATCCGTGCCTGTTTCAGCTCTAAAAAACTTCGTATCATCTCCTGTCTCTGTGTATATGGGAAGTATTTTTGGAGGAATAACTCCTCAAACTGCTGCATGGTAGCCACATGGTGGGAATTCCTTATCGAATTCCACCAGTGGTTAGCTTCCCCCTCTAACTGATAAGTGGCCAGGGCTACTCGATCGACTTCATCCCTGATGGCCATGGTCTCTAGCATTTTTTTCACTTGATTAAGCCAAATCTCTACCTCTTGGGGATGAGTTCCTCCACTGAACGTCGGGGTTGCTGCCGGCGAAAATCAAAAAACAAAGTCATCCTGTCGGTTCGAACTCGCTGTGCTTGAACAGGTGCAGGCTGTGGATTCCTTATTGCATCAACAAGGGTCCAGAGTAGAAAATTAAAGTCCTCATCTCGTGGTAACGGTGGCGGTTCTCTTTATCCTTCGAATACTTCAGATTCCACATTTTCTCGTTGTTCCAAGTATCAACGGGGTCTGCCTCTCCCTCGATTCATCTCTATAAATAAATAAATCAAGGCTTTTAAACAGTTATTATTAATTTTTTTAAAAGTTTTAACCTTATTTAAGTTGAATCTATGATCACGTGCGTAAGAGTTGAACCTAGTGCTCTGATACCAACTGTGACGATCCAAAAATTTTGAATTCATCTAGAGCGACAAATAAAATACTAAGCAATAGAAAGGCAAATTCTTATTCCAATATTTCTCAAAAAATAAAAATTAAACCAAAAATTTTATTACATCATTGTTCTTGCAGCTAAAAATAATAAAAAAATAATTGAAAACAAATAAATGCTGACAATAATGACTCTGGTGGCTAGGTTTACAAGAACCACGACTCTATCTGTTCTTCTATGTTCTCCTCTACGATATCATCCTGTACTTCATAATCTGGTATTTGAATAACCAAGGTAACATAAAATGAAGCAATGAGTTCGAATAACTCAGTAAACTCATCACAAGTAAAGCATGCATCAATAGCTAATCACATCAACAGATAGCAACAAATAAACAACAGATGTATCAAAATACATCGTGATTTAATTAATTACTAATAACTCCAACTAGGATTATCCTGAATCACTACCCAAACACATCCTTCTCCTTATCATCAACATCAAATCTAATACACGAGAAGTTTCTACAGTTCCAACCAGATGATATCCTAGAATAATAACAAGACCCAGCCTACGGTTTGTTTCTGCCAGATAATCATCCTAGAATTACAACCAAGAACGCATATGTGTCTGCCTGATAAGTTACCCTAAAATATACACCGACCCAGCCTACGGCGGGTGTCTGCCAAGTAACTTATCAAAACCTAAATTTCACCGGATATTATCAAGATTCGAATACCAGCCCAGCCTACGGCGGGTGCACCTTGATAATATCCATTACCTCAACGACCACGACATACAACTAACATCTCGTAATTAACCCCGTTATGATTTTTAGCATGCAAAATTTATTTATGCAACCCCCCGATGAAAACGTTCCCAATAGTTAAAAATCATGCTAAAACGATAATCAATCATGCGAATATGAATCATGCTTTAACGAAAAATAACAGCTTAACATGCGATTATCAATAGCAACATGAGATATCTAAACATGCATCAAACGGTAAACAATAATCTTAAAATCAAACCAAATATGTTGAGTGTCATTTTAAATTCGAGTTTCGTATCTACATAACTATTTTTTTTTAACAACATGATCTTTCTTTTTAGAAAAAGAATTTAAAATGCAAAACTTGATTGTTAGTTTAATTTTGTTTAAACAATTTAAAATATATATATATTTAAAAAATATATAATTTAATTTTTTTTACGAAAACTCAATTAAAGTTTAACTAATTGATTAATTATTTTTAATGAAGTGAACTCTCTTAAATTCAGAATATTTATCATAATACTAAAATACATTAGCTAATTGAAATTTAAATCAAAAGAAAAAGAATAAATACATTTTTATTTAAAAATTTTAATTTGTAAAATTTTATTTTATTTTCTGAAAAACTTAATTATAATATTTAAACTTTTTGATTAAATCAATTTATAAAAATTTATGAAGATAAATAAGTAGTTAAATAATAAGCTAATTAAAATAATTAACCAGTAAACAGCATAGCCCAATGTGAGAACGTTTTGGTTTCTTATGGATAGTTTATTGGGTGCTTCTCAATTATGGAGAATAATGGACCATATTCTAGATCCTCAAGAAATTAAAGAGTTAGTCTTGAAATTGATCGAAATCAAAAAAATAGATGGCACAGCGATGACGGTTTCGATTTGAGATGAATGATTTAGACTCTTTCTTAGTTCTACAAATCCAGAAAAGCGAAGAACGGTTGAAAAATAAGAACAAAGATTATTTGTACCGATCAACAAAATAAACGTAGGTTTAAATCTTATTGATTGAAAAACGAAACCATTGATTATCAAGAATACGATGTCAGGAGTATACTTACAAATTATCGCCAGGATCCGACTTCGTGTGGCCCTTGATCCGTACAAAAACGGTGGCTGTTTTCTCCCCCAATCTCCTTTCCAGCGGCGCACTAGTGTGATCTGATTTTTTTTTCTTTTTTTTTCCCTAAGCTAACTGATTGCAATCCCAGCGGCGCAAGAGACTTGTATATGGTCTCCAACCCGAAAGGCTATATATATAGATAAAGATTCTACATATATTAATATACTTATTTTATTTATTTATTTTTTAATTTCTTTTGTCTTCTAAAAATAAAATTATTCTAACCTTCTAAAAAATATTTATTTCTTAAGGAGATTATTACCTTCTAAAAAAAATTATTATAATCCTATTATTTAAACTTAAATTTTTAGCTTAACTTAAAAATCAAATTTACTTAGGTTTATTATTATAATAAACTCCATAAATTATATATTTCACAACAAAATGATTAATTTCTATTTATTATTATTTATTAAACATTATTAAAAAAAAATATGAAAAGCTCGGGTCGTTACAAGAGTGGTCTTTTATTATGTATATGAATTAAATTAGGGTTTAGATAGATTTAGATCTGTACTAATTTTTATTTTGTAGGTGATCTAATTTTACATATTTAATTGCATAATTTATGATTATTTAATTAATTCTATTTTTTTCACGACGCTTGAATTGTAGTAGTTGAATTGTGAACTTCTCTTGAGGTACACGATTATGTGTAATAATTTTATTATTCAAAATTCTTGTAAATATTGTTCTTCAAAGTTCAGTTATCGTAAAAAAACCAAGAACGACGATGAAGAAGCAATGGCTAGTAGCAGCAGTGCAAGGCACGGCTGTGCGAGGCAACGCGCAATGCACAAGCACACGTGACACGTGGTGCAGGCCTAGCGGTGTAGGCGGGACGGTGGGCACGACAGCACAGCGGCACGGCGACAGTACTGTTCGAGATAGTGTTTTAATGCTACAAGATTGTTATTATTGTAACGTTATGTATATAATAGGATTGCAAAGATATATGGATGAACAAGAACTATTTGACAAGAGTTATAACTTGGCTATAAAAATTGAAATATTTTGTATTTATTTATTTTATATTTAAAGGCATGTATGGCTTATTTATTTGGTTATTGCTTATTGTTTAGTTTAATTAATTTATTATTGGAAATTAATTTTTTTTTTGGTAATGGCAAAAATTAAAATAAATTTTCTTAAATTAATTTCTTTTAAAAAAAATTTTAAAATTTTATTTTGTTACTCAAAAACACATTTAAGAGGAATTAAATAAAAATCTGGTATCTTGAAAAGTGTGCTGGTTAATTTTGAATCTTGAATTTATTAAAAAGTTTAATTTAAATAAATTATTTTTTTTGAAAATTGTTTTAAATATGTATAACAGGAAATTAAAATTAAATTCATAAGTTTTTATTTAAAATTAATATTTTTCATAAAATATAAAGAATTTTAAAAAATTCATTTGTTGCACATATAGCACGTAAAAATGGTTAAAATCATAATCTTTTGCAACGTGTGTGTTTTTTTTTCCAAAAATTATAGATTTATTAAAATTAATAAGTTTTTTATTGCCCTCAATTTCTGTACAAAGTATATAAGTAAGCGGGAGAATTTATTTATAGATAAATCTCTAGTCTCCATCACTAGTTTGTAAGTGATGTAATTAATTTTATGTATTAGCTTTAATTGCCTTTATTTTCATCGAACAGAATTAATTATGCTATCACTAGTACGAACCTCATTTAAGAATAATTTTAGATAATTGTTAGTATGAATCACTTTTCTATCTAAAGAGTTCATTACGAAGCGATTAATTCATGATTAAGTGATGGTTTATACTAAGTTATAAATAATAGTATGCTCTCCATCTTAATCACTTCTATTATTTATAGAACTGAAGTTATGTTAGCTATTTAATTTTTTACTTGACATAGTCTGTTGCCAAGATAGTAAAATTAACAAGAATTAACATGTCTGGACAAATGTAGCGACTCGACCCCTTTTTATTTTAAGGATTTAATTAAAATCTTGTTTTGAGACCCCCGGTGAATTTGAGAAATGTGTTAATTTGGAGGAAGAATTTAAAATTTTAATTATGTAATGATGAATGGTGAGGGCCATGGATCTTAAAGTGTATGAGAACATTGATGCAGGGCGTTTGGCTTATGCTTGGGTTTGGTTTTGACAGCTTCTGTTCAGTTTCACAATCTGTGTTGACCGCTCGAGCGGTGGGGAGCCTGCTCGAGCGGACTAGTGACAGAAAGTTTTCTGGGGTGTGACTGCTCGAGAGGTGAGGGTCCGCTCGAGCAGACTGTCGCGGAGCAGACTCTTTAAAAAGTCACGTAGGGGCCTTTTTCTCTCATTCTATTCTTTTCTCTCTCTCTCTCTAAAACACATGTGAGGGCTAGGGTTTGGGTTGGAGAGCTCATGGCGCTCCATTTGTCCCTCTTGGTGGTGATTCCATGCTTCTCTTTAGGTGGAATGCTCGGTGGAGGCCCGATCTTGGCGTTGGAAGCTTCGTTCTCACCGCGTGGTCGGAGATTTCCGTGGATGGAGCTCGTGTGAGGCTTTCTCTTGTGGATCTAGCATCCCTAAGGTAGAATCTAAGACTTTTTTGAATATTCTTATGATATGTGTTTTATTTTCATGTTTATGAACATAAAAAAAATGTAAGATATGTGTTTTCAAAGCTTTAAATTGAAGTTTGATGATAATAAGGGCTTAATCGTGAATCTTTGAGAGAATTAACATGTTTTTATCTTGACACTGCCATTTATGGGGGTTGGTTTGCAAAAATGAGGAATTAGGGTTTGAAATTTGAGTTAATGTGGTGAAAATTAGGGGTTTTGGGTTTGAAGAACCGGTATGATGAAATTCATGGAATTGTTGGTTAAATTGGGAATTATCATAAGCTATTGCAACTTTTTCATAAATCTATGTAACACTTGTTGATGTAAAGCTTAAATTGTGGGTTTTATCGAAGAAAACCAATGATTTGATAAATTTGGAATTGATGTAAATGGTTAATTTGGGTATGGACTCTAAATCAATGAAATTGTGAATAATGAAAATAGGTAACGATGTGGGTTTAGCGAGAGGAACCTTTAGGGTTGGACTCGCGTGTGTATGTGGTGTGGGTTTGGTGAGAGGAACCATTTGGGTTGGACTCACATGAGTGTGTTGTTTTATGATATGATAAAACGGACCGATTTGTGGATATAAGGGAATCATTTAAGGTTGGGCACGAGTTGTTCCTCGGTGAAAGACCGAAAAATTGCGCTGATTGAATTCTCTGCCCACCGGATAGTGAACCGGGAAAGGACGTTATTGGCTTCTCTGCCCGCCGGCTAGTGAACCAGGAAAGGATGTTATTGGGTTCTTTGCCCACCGGCTGATGAACCGGAAAGAGACGAGCCATGTCGGGGTATAGTACGTTTTGTTACTTCATGGGGCCTATGTGGCCAGGTTGAGTGTAACGTTACGGGGTTCTATACGCTCGTCCGACGCCGGTGCCTATGTTTTGAACCACGAGTTAGAAAAGTGTGTATTGTGCCAACAAAATGTGTGTGTTGGCATGCGTTGGTGTGTGTGCGGTAAACAATCAGGTTGGTAAAACCTGATTTGAAAATAGAACAAACTGTAAAGCATGTTTGCATGTAGTGTCATGTTGAGAAATGAAACTGTAAAGATGTAATATTTTATTTTTCTTTTGTTTGGAACAATGTAATTAAGGATTGAGATCCCGTATTGTAAGGCCTTAGAGCCATGTATTCATATTATGCATGCATGCGAGGACGTTTATTGTTTATTAGGTGAATACCTTAACCCTTGAAATGATAGTTTCGGTTAATGAAGTTTAAATACTAGTTTTTTAGGGAAGAATGGATTGTTTAAGGGCATACTTCTGGAAGATATATTCTAATTATATTAAAATGGGACAGGGGCGCTGCAAATGGTATCATAGCTATATGTTAGAATACCTAGGAATCGTGGGAATAGTTAATCCGTTATGTGAGAGTTTGCATTGATGTGTGACATTCATGTGTTGGTGTGCTAGCATGAAATTTCATTGGGATATTTGACATTTGCATGCTATGTGATGTTTGTGCATTGAGGTTGGATCTTTGGGATGACGTGTCTTGCCCTTGGCCGTCTGGTCGACTAGTTCGGGGTTCATGTTAGAAAGGCGTTTGGATGACGTCTATTCTAGTAGAAAATCCAAACAAGTTACCCGGATTGATGTGTCACTCCTAGGGATTCTCCTTGGTATGTGGATACGTGATTATGTGTTGGTGTGATAGGACTACGTGTTGAGCAGTATGTAACTCTAGAAGGTTAAGTTGAGTTTAACCCGGTTAGGTGTTGTGATGTTCTTGTGATAGGAGTTACCCTTGAGGAACTATGACAAGTTGTGGTCACAATTATGGTATAGCTTGTAGGTGTGTAAGCTAGTGGTTAATGGTTGTAGTGAGTGTAAGCTCATGAGATGAGCATTGATTGTGTGGAGTGTGTTGTACTCATGTGGGTTGGGGGTGACTGTAGTTAGTTGCCTGTTGTGTGTTATGTTACCAGTGGTTTGACGAATAGGTGTGATAAAGTGTTTGAAACCTCGAGGGTTGTTTATTGTGATTGGGTATGAGATGTGGTTATGGGCGTGTGGAGGATTATGTACATCATGAGCCGTGCTATGTTATGAGCCGTACTGTGTCATGAGCCGTGTACCTCGAGATTGGGTATGAACGAGAGAATGGTAGACGGGAGCGTAATAATCACCGGCCCAAGGTGGATTAGAGAGTCTGAACTTAGACAGTGTTTGAGAATGTTCCTTCCCCTACGGGGTGTTGTTGGTGACCACAATGGTACTTGTAATTTGAAGGTCTGTGTGATGACCCCTGTGTTTGTCTCGTGGCGTGGCACCGAGTTGTGTTCCTTGATAGAAGTTGGAAATTGTATAAGGAATGAACATGTGGGTTAGAGATGTTGTTGACGGGTTAGTTACCGAGTGATATGCTTATGCATATGATGAGATATGTGTTGGAGGCATTTGTGATTTAATGTGGTTTAAGGTTATTTGAGAAGTTTTGCAGAATAGGAGTTTGTGGCTCGAATGATTGAGAAACTATATGTAGTGTGAGATATTTGGTAAGTGTAAGCGTATGAGGCTGGTAGAGCCTGAGATGGATGTTATTAAAGGAGTTGGCTTGGTCGTCTTAGGATGACGTGTCGGTGGGAATAGATCTCTTGAGAAGATGATGCTGGTGGTTTGTGACCTGCTATAAGGTCTAGGAATGGTGGTGCTATTTGTCTTAGAATTTGGAGATGACATTTGTTTGATCTCCGTAGTGGATAATCTTTTTATGTTTGGATAACTGTAAACCTGGGTAAAGCTACGGTGTGGGTAGTTTTAGATCCTTTGTCAGACGACGTGGTTGCTTTAGTGTTTCTCCCTTACAGATGCTAAGTGCATGAAATTTGGGAGCCCGTGGTAGATGTTAAAGGTGTGATTGATCTAGTTGCTTAGTTGATATATCATGAATGTGATTGTAACGCCCCAAATTCTGAAACACGTAAAACACCCCAAAACAACTAAATAAAACCCAACCCGAGAATACACTCTCAAGGAAAAATTATACATGCATTGTATATAAACGCCAAATGACATACATTACACGGTCCCAACGCTAGAAAACAACATGTTACAACATACATGTTCCAAACTAACAAAAAGGAAGGCTACAGATCTTCCGCCTCCTCAGCAACCTCCAGATCACCCTACGCGATCGGTACCTGAAAACATTTTATCCCACACCGTGAGCCAAGGCTTAGCAGAAACTAGGCAAGCATGCAGTATTAACAAAACATGATAGGAAACCAAAGTGCAGGTTTAGACTCTCTTTCAAGCCTTGAAAACAGTTTTCTCATGCAAACGGAAAAGCGAGGATACAACCATGTTTTTGACTCACTCACAGGAGTCCTGAAAATAGTTTTTAGATCGCGATTCACACGACACTAAAAAAAAATATTTGAAAACTAGTCTATCCGTCCCATGATACAATACATGCAACCCGTGATACATACAACCGGTACTCATACGCCACAACAACAAAACTAACAACCGGCCCTCACATGCCTAAACCACAGCCCTAACGCTGAGATAAAGATTCAACTCAAATACACATTCCCGGGATAAAACTGTATACTATGGGATAAAATCATATACCAAGCCACGGGGTAAAATTACAAACCTAACCATGGGATAAAACCGCATACTTTACCATAAGCCACAGGATAGGACCGCCGACCATGGATCATACCACGGGGTAAGACCGCATAGCGCGAGATAATACCGCATACCACGGGATAAGACCACACGTTACGGGATAACACCAAAAATCACGGGATAACACCGAACATTCCTATTCATAACCTAATCAGGATTTAAATGTATATAACATACCACATACATCACATGCATGTGCCCCACAGATCCATCACATCCATGCCTAATAAAACTCTGAGACTTAATGCATGCAACCACGATACACATAAGATATCATGCCATGTAATCCACTTACATAAACCGTACAAAATAAATTACAGTTATAAATGTACAATGACACGAAAAACTTCACATGCCACATACTCGTCATTGATACCCGAACGACCCATCCACTCACCGGGATAACCAACGATACGAAAAATCAAAACCAAAACCTAACCTAGAGACTAACACAGCCAAAGCGCTTGAGCGCTCAACCACCGCTCGAGCGGTCTCCAACCGACATAACACACTGGCACACACCTGCTTGAGCGCACAACCACCGCTCGAGCGGTCAACGCTGGGAGAAAACTCAACCCGAGAAATAAAATCAAACCCCCGAACACAACAACCCGAGGTCACGACATGACCCCCGAAGCCACCATACAACCAACCGAACCCCGAAAGGAATCCACAGGTATTTGAATCGACTAATTCTCATAAATTAATCAATTGAATACCATAAGACGCTAATCAGAAACCGAAACCCAACCACCAAAACACTAACGCCTAACACAAACCCACAATGCCTACAAGAACACCACAACGTCCCATGGAACACTAAATTTGGTTAAAAGGGTTAACAAGGATGAAAAACAACCTTTTCCCAAATATTCGGTCAAAAACGGGTGAAAAACGGTTTGAAAATCTTGACATGCATTCACTCTTTTGATCATAACTTTTTTTAGAAAAAGAATTTTTAAGTGCGAGAGGTGTCATTGGAAAGAGTACTTCTGAGGCTTCAATTTGAGTACAAGAACGACCTAATTCCGAATCCAGACGAGGGAGATAACATCAAAATAAAACGGCACTGCGCAGCAGTCCACTTGAGCGGACAGACGGGCGCTCGAGCGGCCAGACGCCCGAGAACAGCCCAGAATCTCCCTTGTTTTCTGTTCTTGGCTCCAAACCTCTCAAACACACACAAACCCCCATCTCAACCTCAAATCTAAGCCTCTAAACACTTTCTCGACACCCTTGGACGTGCCCAAACCTGATGCTACCACAAAACCTCGATTCCATCCTTCGAAATCGACATAAAATCGGTTTTTAAACCCAAAAATCTAATTTTTATAAAAAATTAGATCTACAGCAATTTGATTGGTAAAAACACACACGATTACACGTAGCACCCTTATAAAGTATACAGGTCTAGAATCCTACCTCGACGAATTAAAAATTCGACGTCTTAAACCACGTGCAAAATTAAGCTTCGTCGAAATTAAAATCTTACCGGATGGTTGCGTAGCCCTCGATGCCGGTACTAAGAATCCGCAGTCTGATTGTCGAAAACTGAGCCCTGGGCCCTCGAGAACTTAGAGAGAAGGTAGAGAGAAAAAAAATTAGGAGTTAAGTTTTGAAAATATCTAACTCCAGATATTTATAGGCCTCTAAAATATCTTTTTTGAAAATTTTTGAGATTCGCGCCACAACGGTCCAAGGCCCCGGGAACCTACCCTGCATGCATATCCAAGCCCGATCATGCATCAAAAGTAATAAAAACATACTCAAACGAAAACACGTAACGCGCGTCCTAAAACGCAGAAAAAAAAATTGATCAGGGTCTCACAACTCTTCCCCCCTTAAAGGAATTAAACCCCCGAAATTCAACTCAAAGTCAACAAAAACAACCCGGTGATCACAATCAACACAGGTACACGAGATGGTCAGCCAAATCACTCCTAAGATATAGTCAAACAAGGTCAGGCATCCTAGACAATGGCCAACTATCTCAAAGACTCAGGATCTGCAATGCACCCCAACCTCATATCCTCACCAACCACTACCTCAACACAACACCCCACTCGCTGATCCAGCACCAACTCCAAAATAGATGCAACAAAAGAACTGACCTAAAGCCTGCATATTCAGAAAGTACCTCTGCTCGCTGAAGGTAGATCTGCATCATCTGGCACAACCGGTTCCCTGGAAGCTATGAGAGAATACGCTCGGGTAAATCCCATCCTGTCCTGTCTACCAAAACTCAGCGCTGTCGGCTGCCGAACTAACTGAACTGATGTACTCCCACCTGTCATCCGAGAAGTCTGACCTGTAGGGTACTGCTGCTGTTGGTCCCGCACATACAAACCTTGTGGTGTACCAGCCATGCTCGGTGCATCCTCCCTCTAGGGACAAGTCCTGCGGATGTGTCCAGTCTGACCACATCTGTAACAAACTGACAACTCCGACCCCTGCAACTGATCCTGTATGGAACTCTGAGCCTGCGTCAACCGTGGATCTCGAGACTGCTTCGGCTATAGGCACTCTGGTACACGATGCCCCGGCTGTCCACATTGATAACATCTGACCTCCCTCTGCTTTGGCCTCCCTAACAAAGCCACTGATGGTGATGGTGCAGAGAACTGCTGAGATCTAACTGGATGAAAACTGGGACCAGAGGACCTCTGCCTCTTGCTAGAACGCTCAGCTGTCTGTGCCTCTGCTTCGCCCTACGGTATCATGGCCTCCCTAGAAGCCTAAATCTCAGTTATGGTGTTCTCCACCCTCGCTGCTGCCTCCACCAGCTCTGTGAACACTTGAAGTCTCAGCGCAACCACACGCTCCCGATAGCCGGCCTCAAGCCCCGCTTAAACCTCATGGAACGCAGCTCGTCGGTGCTCACCAACTTTGGAGCAAACTGGGATAAACTCGTAAACCTGGCCTCATACTGCATGATGTCCATGGCCCCATGGGTAAGAGTGTAGAACTTCTCCTTGTACAAATCCCTCTGCGAAGCCGGGAAGTATTTCTCTAGAAACACTCCTGTAAAAGCTGCCCAATTAACTCCTGCAATAGTCTTGGCATATTTTCACAAAGCGTGAGCAGCACCCCTCAGCTGAAAGGTGGCAAAAGAAACCCGTAACTCGTCTTCCACAATCTGTAGTGTGTCAAGGATCTGAGTCACCAACTCCAGCCACTCCGTCGCTACAATAGGATCAGGATCTCCAGCAAAGATAAGTGGATCCATGCGTCTAAACTGTTGCATTGCCACAGTAGCCCTCGCCTCGGGCACCCTCTCCCTAACAGCCTCGCCTCTAGAGGTCTCAACCAGCTGGCCGATGGAACCCACCAGCGCACGCAACAACTCTACCATGTCAACAGGTCCTTGGGCAGCATTTGCATCCCCAGCATCAGGGATAGGAATATCCCCTTGGCCAACAGCACGGCCACAGCCTCGACCACGACCTCACCCTCGTCTCACCGACATAATGTCTATATGAAAGAAAACAGCATATAAGACGCAGCACACAGCATGAACATAAACATTAAGCATATAAGAATGCCAACATATAGCAACATAGGTTCATGCTATACAAACCCCACATACCGAGGAGAACCGACAAGAATGACGCGTCAATTTGGATAACCTACTCAGATTCCCTGCTAAAAATCACGTCAGCTAAATGTGTTTCTAACTTGGCTCCCAAGTTTGTTAACCCAAATGCCCAAAGGCAAGACTATCACTCCTAGGATTCAACCCCCATGCTCACATATACACATCATTCACGTATGACCCGCATGCTATCACGTTCATGTTATCAAAACATCTAAACACATATAATCAAGCATACGCAATCAACCTCACACGGTGATGTAACCTCTTCCCATGGCTCATAGGTATTCAAACCCAGAGCTCTGATACCAAGTTGTCACGCCCTAAACTCTAGACCACGTGAAACACCCCAAAATAACCAGATAAAATCCAATCCGAGAAAATACTCTCAAAGATAAACCATACATGCATTGTATATAAACGCCAAACGACATACATTACACGGCCCTAATGCCAGAAAATAACATGTCACAACATACATGTTCCAAACTAACAAAAAAGAAGACTACAGATCTTCTGCCTCCTCAGCAACCTCCAGATCACCCTACGCGATCGGTACCTAAAAATATTTTATCCCACACCGTGAGCCAAGGCTCAACAGAAACTAGACAAGCATGCAGTATAAACAAAACATGCTAGGAAACCAAAGTGCAGGTTTAGACTCTCCTTCAAGCCTTGAAAATAATTTTCTCATGCAAACGGAAAAGAGAGGACACAACCATGTTTTTGACTCACTCACAGGAGCCCTGAAAATAGTTGGAAAATAGAATTTAGATCGCGATTCACACGATTCTAAAAAAAATAATTTGAAAACTGATCTATCCGTCCCATGATACAATACATGCAATCCGTGATACATACAACCGGCACTCATACGCCACAACCACAAAACTAACAACCGGCCCTCACATGCCTAAATCACAGCCCTAACGCTGAGATAAAGATTCAACTCAAATACACATTCCTGGGATAAAATCGTATACTATGGGATAAAAGCATAGACCAAGCCACAGGATAAAATCGCAAACCTAACCACGGGATAAAACCGCATACTTTTCCATTAGCCACGGGATAGGACCGCCGACCATGGATCATACCACGGGATAAGACCGCATACCGCGGGATAAGACCGCACGTTACGGGATAACACCAAAAACTACGGGATAACACCGAACATTCCTATACATAACTTAATCAGGATTTAAATGCATATAACATACCACATACATCACATGCATGTGCCCCACAGATCTATCACATTCATGCCTAATAAAACTCTGAGTTTTAATGCATGCAACCACGATACACATAAGATATTATGCCATCCACTTACAAAAACGTACATAAATAAACTACAGTTATAAATGTACAAAGTCAGTTATAAATGCACATAGCCATATATAACTTCACATGCCACATTCCCGTCATTCGATACCCGAACAACCCATCCACTCACAGGGATAACCAACAATATGGAAAACCAAAATCAAAACCTAACTCAGAGGCCAACACAGCCCAAGCGCTCGAGCGCTCAACCACTGCTCGAGCGATCCCCATTCGACATAACACACTGCCACACTCCCGCTCGAGCGCATAACCACCGCTCGAGCGGTCAACGCTGGGAGAAAACTCAAATTGAGAAACAAAACCAAACCCCCACACACAACAATCAGAGGTCACGACATGACCCCTGAAGCCACCATACAACCAACCGAACCCTGAAAGGAATCCACAGGTATTTAAATCGACTAATTTCCATAAATTAATCAATTGGATACCATAGGACGCCAATCAGAAACCAAAACCAAGCCACCAAAACACTAACGCCCAACACAAACCCATAATGCCTACAAGAACACCACAACATCCCACGGAACACGGAATTTGGTCAAAAGGGTTAACAAGGATGAAAAACAACCTTTTCTCAAACATTCGGCCAAAAACGGGTGAAAAATAATTTGAAAATCTTGACATATCTTCACTCTTTTGATCATAACTTCTTTTACAAAAATAATTTTGAAGTGAGAGAGGTGTCATTGGAAAGAGGACTTTCGGGGCTTCTATTTGAGTACAAGAACGACCTATTTCCGAGTCTGAACGAGAGAGATAACATCAAAACAAAACGGCACTGCGCAACAGTCCGCTCGAGCGGACAGACGGGCACTCGAGCGGCCAGACGCCCGAGAACAGCCAAGAATCTCCCCTATTTTCTGTTCTTGGCTCTAACCCTCTCAAACACACACAAACCACCATCTCAACCTCAAATCTAAGCCTCTAAACACTTTCTCGACACCCTCGGACGTGCCCAAACCCGATGCTAGCACAGAACCTCGATTCCATCTGCCAAAATCGACATAAAATCAGTTTTTAAACCCAAAAACCCAATTTTTACAGAAAATCAGATCTACAGCAATCCAACCGGTGAAAATGCACACGATTACACGTAGCACCCTTATAAAGCATACAGGTCTAGAATCCTACCTCGGTGAGTTAAAAACTCGATGTCTCGAACCACCTCGAACCATGTGCAAAATTGAGTTCCATCGGAATTAAAATATGACTGGATGGTTGCGTAGCCCTCGATACCGATACCAAGAATCCACAATTTGATCATCAAAAATCGAGCCCCGGGCCCCCGAGAACTTAGAGAGAAGGCAGAGAGAAAAAAAAACTTAGGAGTTAAGTTTTGAAAATACCAAACTCCAGATATTTATAGGCCTCCAAAATATCTTTTTTTGAAATTTTTTTAGATTCGAGCCAAAACGGCCCACGGCCCCGAAAACCCACCCCGCATGCATATCTAAGCCCGATCATGCATCAAAAGCAATAAAAACATGCTCAAACAGAAACACGTACGCGCGTATGAAAATGCCAAAAAAAGAAAACGGGTCAGAGTCTCACAGTGATGCACCTTGAAGAAGTGGAAGTTGTTTATGATCGGATGTGCAGTAAAGAAATGATTGTGTTGCCTTGCCTTTAGAAGCGAAAGGTGGGGTGGTGGAATTTAACGATATACTGTAATAGTTTGAGTGGTCTGGAGCTGGTGGGCGAAAGTCATGAATCTGAAGAGGTAAGTAATCGTTTTGAGCACGGATTGCAAAAATGTGAATAATGTTCGTATAAGTCATAAGGAGATATGGGTAACTCTGGGTGGAAGGTTTCGGTTTCGACTGTCTTCGACTAAGTGTTTTACGCTTTCCTTCGTGGATGTGCAGGAGCTCTGAGCTTGAGATGATAATGTGATTGTTGTTTACTCGTTGGGAGTCGTGTTAATTTAACGCAATCTTGTAAGGAGAAGTCTTGGAATAATGTAGATGGATAGTGCTATGTTTTTCTGGATACTTGGTGATGGGCTTGTGGACGTGTGAGACGCGTCATTAGAAGGTAAAGAATTTAAGGGTAATCAAAGAATATGAATGAGGTTTGAACTTGAGAACTGAGTGGGACGAGTGGTACGATTATTGTGATCGGAGTCGACGATATTTTTATGATGGTGGCTTGATTCCTCATGGTTTATTGGTGAAAAGTTACTTGTTCTACTTTATGAGTATAAGTGTTCGGTTTGTGTCCTTTCAGATATTAGATTGATAAGCCTGGAGTGTTTATCCATCACTAACGGGAGAATCATCACTGAGACTTGAAACTTCTGTGTGCGGAGGTTAGATGAAGATTGATTGATAGACGCATATAATGGGTATTCTAGTTTATGCGGGAATACTAATATCTTTGGTTCTTGTCAGTACCCAATGTGATTTGTGCTGAACCTTTTGCGATTATGTTGTTCGCCTGGTATGGTTTTGATAATCTGTCATGAGTTTTAGTTCGTGTTCTATAGATGTAGAAGTTACTCGGTTTGCTTAGAGTTGACGATAGGGTGCCTATTCGAAAAAGGAGACAAGCTAGAGAAAATAGAGTTGAGAGTATCAAGATAATGTGATAAAGGTGTGAGTCACAAGAAATTTGGTATTGACGAGACATCATCGATGTGATTTGTTTGAGTTAACAGGTTTATCAGATTCTGAATGGAATGATCTTATTTATATGAAAGAAAATTGAATTTTCTAATAAGGGTGCTTAGGTTCAATTGATGAGTAGCATGGGCAGTGTAATGTGATAAGTTGGTGTTAATGTGTTGAAGAGATAAGTGTATGAGCTTGGGTGTTAAGAGAGCAAGAAAATGGTATGCGAATTGAGTAGCGTGGTTCTTTCATGGTACGTCATGAGTGGATAGAATGTTCGGAAGAGTTGCGTATAAGATGAAATTATTTAAAGCAAGAGGCGGGTTTTGATTGGTTACAGGATGGGAAAGGTATGAATAGCTTGAGTGGCGTCGGTGACTGATCAGAAAATCACGGGTTAGTACTATCAGATAGAGGATTGTTGTATGTGTAATGTGGATATAGAAACAAGGTGTGAACTTACATACGAGCACCGACTAACAGTGTAATTGGTAACTGTCTAGAATTTAACAACTAGCTAAGTGTGGAATAGCATGGCATTGAAAGACTGATATATGAAATATGAATATGAATATATGTTGTGTGGGATTCATTGTAAGGGGAGAAATTCACTAAGAGTCAATGGTTTAATAGGGAAAGGTGGGCTTACAGATGTGCTTGATGATGTGGTGTGGGACGCGGTTGGATTTGTGTAGAGAAGAATATGCACGAGAAGATTGTGTTTGTATTGTGCTACTGACCCAAGTGACTCAAAAGGAATTCGTGTGATGGTGGGGATCCTAATAGCTATGGTACTAGAATGATAATCTTAATTGTTTGAAACGTTGAAAGTGGCGATAATATGACACTTGGTGTTTTCATGACATGAGAAGTTGTCGTTTGTGAGGATTGACAGGGGGGTGGATGTTTATACCGGACATTTTACAGGTGTTCTTTAGAGTTTTGGATGATCTACGTGCATTTCTCTCTCTGAAATCGATTGTTCGTTGCTTCTTCTTGGGTATGAGCATCTCATCAGTATGATTGATAGTATTCCTGATATATGTGGGAGGATGATGTGGCATCGAGTTTTGTAATTACAAGTTAACCGTGAAGACTTGGATAAAATATAAATATGGGCAATGTTGAAGTTTGGCAGTGTGTGCCGATTTTCATGAGTATAATCCTCTGAGTATTTAGATATGAAAATGAGTTAATTTGTGGCGGTTCGAGCAAGATCGTAGCCGTAATAAACAGATGTGAAATGTACTAAAATTAATTCGGATTGTGGATTAGTTTTGTGCCATACGTGTAGTCGTTTAGGTTGGCCGCATCTGAGGTGGATTGCGTTATGGTGCTTCGGTAACGTGAGTTGGATCTCGGTTCGACAAGTGGCATGGATGTTGTTGATTATCAATGACCAGTCAGTCAATTCAAGTCCCAGTGTTGAATTTTGAGGACAAAATTTCCCAAGTGGGGGAGATTGTAGCGACTCGGTCCCTTTTTATTTTAAGGATTTAAATAAAACCTTGTTTTAAGACCTCCGGTGGATTTGCGAAAGGTGTTAATTTGGAGGGAGAATTTAATATTTTAATCATGTAATGATGAATGGTGAGGGCCATGGATCTTAAAGTGTATGAGAACATTGCTGCAAGGCGTTTGGCTTATGCTTGGGTTCAGTTTTGGCAGTTTCTGTTCCATTTTGCAATCTGTGTTGACCGCTCAAGCGGTGGGGAGCCCGCTCCAGCGGACTAGTGGTAGAAAATTTTTTGGGGTGTGACCGCTCGAGCGATGGGGGTCCGCTCAAGCGGACTGTCGCATAGTAGACTCTTTAAAAAGTCACATAGGGGCCTTTTCCTCTCATTCTTTTCTTTTCTCTCTCTATCTAAAACACATGTGAGGGCTAGGGTTTGGGTTGGAGAGCTCATGGAGCTCTATTTGTCCCTCTTGGTGGTGTTTCCATGCTTCTCTTTCCGTGGAATGCTCGTTGAAGGCCTGATCTTAGCATTGGAAGCTTCGTTCTCACCGCGTGGTCGGAGATTTTCGTGGATAGAGCTCGTGTGACGCTTCCTCTTGTGGATCTAGCATCTTTAAGATAGGATCTAAGACTTTCTTGAATATTCTTATGATATGTGTTGTATTTTCATGTTTATGAACATAAAAAAAATGTAAGATACGTGTTTTCAAAACTTTAAATTGAAGTTTGATGATAATGAGGGCTTAGTTGTGAATCTATGAGAGAATTAACATGTTTTTATCTTGACACTGCCATTTATGGGGGTTGGATTGCAAAAATGAGAAATTAGAGTTTGGAATTTGAGTTAATGTGGTGAAAATTGTGGGTTTTGGGTTTGAAGAACCGGTATGATGAAATTGATGAAATTGTTGGTCAAATTGGGAATTATCATAAACTATTGCAACTTTTTCATAAATCTATGTAACATTTGTTGATGTAAAGCCTAAATTGTGGGTTTTATCGAAGAAAATCATTGATTTGATAAATTTGGAATTGATGTGAATTGTTGATTTGGGTATGGACTCTAAATCATTGAAATTGTGAATAATGGAAATAGGTAACGATGTGGGTTTGGGGAGAGGAACCTTTAGGGTTGGACTCGCGTGTGCATGTGGTGTGGATTTGGTGAGAGGAACCATTTGGGTTGGACACACACGAGTGTGTTGTTTTATGATATGATAAAAAGGACCGGTTTGTGGATCCAAGGGATCGTTTATGGTTGGGCACGAGTTGCTCCTCGGTGAAAGATCGAAAAACTGCGCAGATTGGGTTCTCTGCCCGCCGGGTAGTGAACTGGGAAAAGATGTTATTGGGTTCTCTGCCAACCGGCTGATGAACCGGGAAGAGACAAGTCGTGTCGGGGTATAGCACGTTCCGTTACTTCATGGGGCCTGTGTGGCCAGGTTGAGTGTAACGTTACAGGGTTCTATACGCTCGTCCGACGCCGGTGCCTATGTTTTGAACCACGAGTTGGTAAAGTGTGTATTGTGCCAACAAAATGTGTGTGTTGGCGTGTGTTGGTGTGTGTGTGGTAAATAATCAAGTTGGTAAAACCTTGATCTAAAAATGGAACAAACGGTAAAGCATGTTTGGTTGATAAAGGGAGATAAAATTTGTTTGGTTAATTAAGGTTGGTAAATTGAACAATTTCATGGAAACAAAGAAGGATGAAACAATGATCCTCTTTATATGAGACTCGATTATGCAATGAGAACTTATTTGGCAATAAACAACATGTTTTGATTAGATTATGTTTGCATTTTGCATAACCACCCTCATATATCATGCATGTATTCGAGGTTAGTCTTGTTCCTACAAATTTCGGCTCATGTTGTTTAACAACATTTCAGGTGACCGCATGAAGAAAGTTCCAGGCTAAGGCGGTGGTCGTTGGACCCTTGAGGTTGCATGTAGTGCCGTGGTGAGAAATCAAACTGTAAAGATGTATTATTTTTTTTTTGAACATTGTAATTAAGGATTGAGATCCTGTATTGTAAGGCCTTAGAGCCATGTATACATATTATGCATGCATGCGAGGACGTTTATTGTTTATTAGGTGAATACCTTAACCCTTGAAATGATAGTTTCGGTTAATGAATTTTAATTCCTAGTTTTTCATGGAAGAATGGATTGTTTAAGGGCATACTTGTCAAAGATATATTTGAATTATATTAAAATGGGACAGGGGCGCTACAACAAATATTGAATAGTAGACAACCTTCCCATCGAGGCATGCTATTCACTGTGTACCTCACTGTTGGTGAGTTTCTTTTAAAAAATGGTAGAGAGAATCAAAATTTTAAAATTAATTCAAAATTTTTGCTCATCATAATTAATAATTTTTAATGTTAGAGTTGCATACTAAAAAGTATGGATTTATTTTTAATTTTAGTATTTAATTTTATTTTAATAAAATAATTTTTTTATTTTGTGAGAATCTTAATGAGCAATATATATGCAATATCATTTCTTTAATATTATGCATGGTTGTCATTTATTCTATACAGTATTTAATCTGGTGTATAGAATACAGCTTACACACAGAAATCAGATTATAGATTCTTATAGAATATAAATTTGGTTCACAGTTTAGATGGAAATTGACAAATTATCGGTACGACTGTAATACAGAGTTTTAGTAGACATGTCTTGGTTACAGAAAATGGATAATAGCGTCGTTTATTGTTCCGACTCGCTGTGCTAGTACACTTTGTGTGTATTGAACAGGACCACGTTAGGGTAATTAATTTTATATTTACTATATAAATTAATTCACATTTCAAGGTTATTATCAGTACTTATATTCTTAATCCCGAAATAATTATTATCTGCGTATATTTAATATTTGTTGTTTTGATTTATTAGATAGTGCGATCTTTTATGAATCAATAGTCCCGGTGAGTTGAATAGCGGTATTAATTATATGGTAAATAATAATTATTGACGAAATTCACGTTTCGATTATTTGGGATTGACGATACCCCCTTAAGAAATGTTCTAAATTTTGACCGGACCAAACCCTGTAGCTGGATTTGATTATCCAGCAGTTAAATAAGTTAAGTGGAAGGACTTTAAAAATTTTAAAGATACCAATTAAATTAAATTGTCAGTAATTAAATTTAATTGGCGGGTACCGAGAATCTTAACGTGGAGCGATGAGTTAAGCATTTAATAACAAGAGCTCAATGCAAATTGGTCTTAAGATTATAGCTAAGAGTGCAGTTACAGTTCTTTAGTAGTGTGAATTGTAATTTAGTATTTTATGAAAATTGTAGAAACCGCTGCAAGATTTTCATAATTACAGAAACTGCTGAGAGGTTTGTATATTTGCGAAAATCGCTGGATGCGTATCTGGATTACACTAAAAGTCTATGTCATAATTACTCCACAGGTCCCTGCTGTAGTCCTATAAATATACGAGTAGTCTGAACCAATGTTATAAGTTATCTTTCAGGATTAAGGTTATCCGGGTTCTGTCGATTTCAGGTCTCGGAGGTTCGTAACCCACACTACGTTCGGGAATCGCATCGGGAATATAGTAGAAGGTCTGACCGGAGCTTCAACTCGGGAAATCAAAATTTGTAGTTGAAGAATCGACCAAAAGGTATTTATCTAAATTAACTATGGTGGTACGGGTTTTATTTTTGATCATTCGATATTAAAAAGTTTTTATCTAAAACTTGTTTCGGTAATTGCCCGTCTAGTTTTATTTTTTTGAAAAATCGTTTACAAATTAATGATCTTGGTAGTTTACCTCCAGCATTTATTTAAGTGATTTTCAAGATAAAATGACTTTCAATACTCTCACGGCTATACTAAAAGAAAATAAACTTAAGGGTCGTAATTATATTGACTGGAAAAGAAATTTAGACATCATTTTAATTTTTAAAAATTATAAGTTTATGCTCACTAAAATTTATCCATCGGTACCTAATAAGAGGGCTACCAAATAAGAAGCTCAGCTTTATTAGAAGTGGCAGAAGGCTAATTAGATGGCTCGTTGTTACATTTTGGCATCTATGTCAAATGTATTGCAGCATCAGCATAAGTCAATACACAGTGCCAATGACATGATTATGAACCTCAAAGAGATATTTAGGGATCAAAATCATGCAGTTAGGCAGGTGGCCATGAAATTCTTGATGAATACAAACATTGTTGAAGGCAACGCAGTTAGGTATCATGTTTTGAAGATAGTTAGTCTTCTGAATGAAGTAGAGATCCTTGGAGCTAAGATTAACGGAGAAATCCAAGTTGATATCATACTCCAGTCACTACCTAATAGTTTTAAGCAGTTTTGCCTAAAATATACTATGAAAGAACTCTATTTTTTTCTTGGCAGAGCTATTTAAAAAACCTCAACCAGTTGAGTGTGTTCTTAGAAAGCCGATAAGTGTCTTTGTTAGTGAGAAAGGTTTTTCCTCTAAGCGAAATACAAGAAGAAGAAAAATGTTCAAAAACAGAGAGGGACAGGTCCAAGGGCGGTTAACGGACCTAAAACTAGTATGAAAAAGCCAAAAGGTAAATGTTTTTACTGTAACCAGACAGGGCACTGGAAGAAGCAGTGTTTAGTCTATCTCAGTTAGCAAAACAATCAAGGTAATTTCTGTTCACTAGTTGTTGAAACATATTTAGCGATGTATATATATCAATACTTAGTGTGTAGATACGGGAGCCACTAATTATGTCTGCAATTCTTTGTAGGGGTTCTAAAAAACCAGATTATTCAGTGATAGAAGATATACCTATACATGGGCAATAATACAAGGGTGGCATCGGTTGCAGTGGGAGATATCACTCTCGATTGTAGTAGAGATAGTGCTTTAATTTTAAAATATTGTCTTTATGTACCTTCCATGAAAAGAATTTAATTTCAGCTTCTAAATTGGTTAAGGATAAATATTCTGTTTATTTTAATAACTCTGTAGTTATTAAGGATAATAAACATTTTATTTATTCTGCTACGTTGGTGAATAATCTGTACGTTATAACTCTTATCTCTCCTATACTATAACTAAATGAATTGAATAACACGTCTCATTTATCATTGAAAAGAAAGGAATCTTCTAAATTGAACCAAACGTATCTTTGACACTTACGTCTAAGTCATATCAATCTAAAATAAATAAATAGGTTGATTGAAGATGGACCTTTGAGTTTATTGGAAGTGGTGGTACTTCTAGTCTGTGAATCCTGTTTGAAGGGAAAGATGACCAGGAGACCATTTTCGGCCAAAGGCTACAGAGCTAAAGAATCGTTGGAACTAGTTCACTCTGATTTATGTGAACCTATAAGCATCTAGGTTAAAAGAGGCTTTGAGTATTTTATCATTTTTATTAATGATTACTCGAGGTATTGGTACATTTATTTGATGCACCACATGTTTGAATATTTTGAGAATTTCAAAGAATTTAAGGTAGAAACGAAAAAGTGTCTAGGCAAATATATCAAGACATTACAGTCTGACCGTGGTAGTGAATACCTTTTTGAAGAGTTTAGGGACTATTTGTCAATGAAAGGGATTACATCCCAGTTGACTGCACTTGGCACTCCACAACAGGACGGTGTAGTAGAAAGAAGTAATAGAATTCTTATAGAGATGGTGAGATCTATTATGAGTTATTTACAGTTACCCGATTTATTTTGAGAATTTATATTAAAGATAACGGCTTATATTTTGAATTTGGTACCTTTTAAGTTAGTACCTACTGCTCCCACATAATTATGGACCGGGCGCAAGCCTAGTCTAAGACATATTCAGATTTGGAGTTATCCAGCACACATGTTGAAAGGGAACACAAATAATTTAGAATTAAGGACAGAAGTCTGTTTCTTTGTTAAGTATCCTAGGGGAACAAATGGTGGTTTATTTTATAATATTAAGGATCAGAGGTCATTGTCAGTACCAATACCCGATTCTTTGAAGAGAATTGTGTAATGGACCACAAGTCCAAAAGTATAAATATTCTAGAGGAGCTGAGAGAAAATACTAATAGTACAGGAGAAGCACCACGAAAAACTATCATCGAAATCCCATTGTCTCGTCGTAGCGGGAGGATTATTGGGACACATCCAAATCCTGAACTAGATCAGACTGGTACCATTAACAAACCAATATCACAACCAGAGCAACATGTAGATGATGGTACATAGGGTTCAAAATCAGCACAACGTGTCACTGTTAGTACACAGACATAGGTGGTGCCTCATCGTAGTGGGAGAGTTATTCGTCAACTTGATCGGTATATGTTCTTGAGTGAGTTTTTTGATAGAATCTCGGAAGACCTATATACTGAACCTTGTAACTCCAACGAAACACTCTAAGATAAAGATGCAAAACTTTGGTAAAGGGCTATAAATTCTGAGATAAAATCTATGCCCTCGGATCAACTCTGAAAACTTGTAGAACCACACAAAAGGATTAAACCCATCGGATGCAAGTGGATCTATAAGAAGAAGAGCGGAGTAGACGAAAAGGTGAAAACCTTCAAAGCTAGACTTGTTGCAAAATGGTTCATTCAAAAACAATGAATCGATTATGAGGAGACCTTTTCACTAGTATCTATGTTTAAGTTTATCTAAAATCTCTTATCCATTGTGGTTCATTTTAATTACGAAATTTGAAAAATGGGTGTTAAGACATCTTTTCTTAACGAAAGTATTGACGAGTATATCTATATAATGCAACGAGATGGTTTTATAGCAAAGGGTCAGGAGTATATGCTATGCAAGTTTAAGAGATCTATTTATGGATATAAGCAAACATCTAGGTCTTGGAATACTCAGTTTGATCAGGCTATTAAGTCTTATGGTTTTGATCAATGTCCTGACGAGCCCTGTGTGTACAAGAAGCATGATGGAAGTGTGTGTCAGGACTGTATACTAAAAATCATGAATTTTATTTTATTTTAATAAAATTATTTTTTTATTTTATGAGAATCTTAATGAGTAATGTATATAATATCATTCTTTTAATGTTATGCATGGTTGTCATTTATTTCGTACAGTATTTAATCTAATGTGTAGAGTACGATTTTCACACAGAAGACCAGATTATAAGTTCTTACCGAATATAAGTTTTTGTTCATAGTTTATGTCACGCCCCAAACTCTGGGTCACGTGTAAAGCCATCGAACAACCACCACAATTGCCCAAACAAAAGGGACAAAAACCCCAAAGCCCAAACAAGGCTAAAACCTTTGTAAAAACGTACAACCAAGAGTTTATTTGATTTAAAGAGTAGCCGAAAGACTACAGTTACAGTCCCACAAGCCAAGCCTTTAAAAAAACAAAATTCAAGTTTTGAGATAAGAAAATCTTTTCGTTTTAAAAGAAACTTAGGCCGTTCCAAAATCTCCTTGAAGCACAAAAGTTTATACGAAGCAAAAACCATTTGAAAATCTATTTTGTAAACCGTTGAACCCAACAACGAAAAACGTAGTAAAAAACTACAAAAAATAACAACTAACCCAAGGTTACTCTCGAAAGCATTAAAACATGCATACATCCATAATCATATCATATGCTTTTTAATATGTTCTAACCAACATGAAACATATACAACAGGTATAAGCTACCTAAAAAGACAAAACATCAGTCTTGTCCACAGCCACCTCCGGGCACCACCAGGTCAACCTATGGACTACATTCACTTGAAAAATATTTTACAGCAAAAATTTCACAATGTGAGCCGAAGCCCAATAAAAACAGACGATAAATCTGTAAAGCAGGATATGCAATCACTAGCATACAGGCTCAACCACAGGAGCCAAAGAAGTTTTCCCAACTCAAAATCATAAGATTTCCATCAGGCTAACACGAGCCTCAAAATGGTTTTACTTAATAAAACTCCGCATTTCCACCTTCAAAACCATGCATATCAACATTGCAAATAACGTTTTCACAGTAAAAGAAAAGCAGTAACCAAAACGTTATTTTCCACTCGGATCACACATCGAGGAACAAGAAAAGATATTTTCCACTCGGAATACAAACAGCCGAGGAAAAAAAAAGATACAACAATTCCACTCGGAACACGCAGCCGAGGATAAAGTAAATGATTCCTATGTTCCGACTCCATCACCAGGGGACAGAGGTAACAACTATAGACTCATGTCCATTACTCTAGGCCCCAGCCGTTCAAGACTCGCTAGGTAATGACAAGTTCTATACGGAGCACCACGACGTTAATGATGACTTTACGGGTGACAACCCAAGGGACAAAAGCACTCAACCAACCTTCTTTACGAGAACTACTCTGAAGGATAACAAAGGTACTTACTCTGCGAACGTTTCTGGACTTTCACCGAAGGTAATTCGTGCCAAATACCCGTCATCCCGGCACATCCACGAATCATTTAAAAATCGAACCGTAACTCAACTACAAAAAATATTTCCATAAAAATAGTTATACATCAACATGTATAAAAAGGGATCCAACATCCATCAACATGGAGATCTACAAAAGCATTTTCAAAATGTTTTTCCCTATTTTCACAAAACGTTTCAAAATCGAGCCTCAACCCCAAGGGTTAACTCCAAACCTCCAAAACACCGAGTGTAGAGATTTTCTTTTCACAAAACCACTATTTTTAAGAACACCCTTTGAAAATCAAAAAATCACAAGTTATACGATGTAATAAACCAAGAAAAGCAAAAATCATGCTTTTTACCCGAAAAACTAAGGTTTAAACATAAATATGACATTTTATGTATTTTCTACCTGGTAAAAACACATATAATTACATATAACTTCCTTATATAGCAGTAGGGTCTAGAATCATACCTCGCTGAGCCAAAAGCTCGAAGCCTCAAAAACTAAACCTCGATGAAACGGGATTTTAACCGAATGGATGTGAAGCCCCCAGCTCCAACATCAAGGATCTGCTGTTCGTCTGCTGAAAATCAATCCCCAAGCCCTCCAAAAGTTAGAGAGAAGGCAAAGAGAACCGAAACTTAGCTTAGAAGTTAAGAATTTCAAAAATATCTCAAGTCTCTGATATTTATAAAAAGTCGCGCCAGGCCTCCACCGCTAGAGTGGATCCCTGCGGACATACTACTCTGCCATACCTCCGGTCGAGCACACAAGCACCGCTCGAGCGGTCACCACTCGGGCCAACACTCAACCACCAGCCCGCTCGAGCGCGCTCCCCACCGCTCGAGCGGTAAACGCTGGGTGAAAACTGAACCAAAGAAGAAAAACCAAACACTTTCTGCACCTTTGTCCAATCATTTCTCTCCCAAACTTATCTCTCGTGTATCCATGCCCAAAGTACCCACCTGAAACATTACCGAGATCAAATGTTAACCCTAATTCCATCAACACACTTAAACATTTCTCAAAAGGAACGGGTCGGGGTCTCACAACTCTTCCCCCTTAAAGGAATTTCGTCCCTGAAATTCAACACTGAAACTCAAGCCAAACACCAGCTCACCCATCAGTCATCAACCTCAGATGCAAACCCATCAACACTTCATAATAGCATAAATACCTCAGCAACTGAAATCCCAATCCTGTTGTCGCAAAACTAATACCAAGAACACAACCGTCATCACACAAGGCAAACACGACTGGAAGATGCAATCTCCATACAAACTGCGCGCACGGGTAAGTTCCACTGACACCACAATCATCTAGGAAACATTCCCGGACACGAACCATCCTTATTCTCACTACCACAAACTGGCTCAATCACACCACGCAATACACACCAAGAACCATCTCCACAAGTCCAACACACGACATCGAACTCCGACATCGATCAAAAGGAGCCACAAGCTCCACACTCAAACTTTACTCAAATTCTGACGATCATCGACTTTGATACCACATCGTCACCCCACTGATGCTAACAATGCCATCACTGAAGCTGACACGACGCCCATCCACAAGCAATAATACAACACTTGACTCCAGAGAGAATCTCTCTTACTCACCTGGACATCAAAGAACGCATCTCAGCAATCTAATCCTCCCTCACAAACTACTATTCTCACCCACGAGGAACACCAGGTGGTACACCATTGTCCTAAAAAAGGTCCCACACAACCGAAAACCAATCCGGCATCACAGCCACAAAGTCACCCGACTCCAGCGAGTCACTTGACCAAACACGTCATACAGACATCACATCTCATAGGTATCCAACAACCTATGCAAACTCGACCATGTCTCCCGTGTAACCGCATAGCATTACACATATCATACATTTCAGCGCCTCGCTATCCAATCACTGATACTAAGACTACAGATCAACTGCTAATCAAATAGGATTGCTGTCATCCGACAAAGCAAACACGATGACGGTCATCCGACAAAGTGAACATAATGATCATCATCCAACATCGACCCCAATGTAGAAGACATACATCGACCCCTTGAGTCCCTAGACTCGTCCGTCGAGTAACCAACCAAGACTTGCATCTTACACTTAGCAATTTTCTCACATCCAGAACTCACACGGCTCTTCTGTTCCCAACCAAACAATCGCGTCGGTCCGAGCAGGCCACGCCAACTAAGGCTTCTCCACCGTCATACTCTTGGAACCACCATCTATATAAACAACCGTTATGACAAAGCAAAACACTTACCATAGTTGATAACTACTCCTCGACTCCAAGAACTCTAAACAGTTCCAAGTCCTGAACAGGAACCAAGCCAGACTCGCAAAAGTCTACTAGAAATCCACCATACACATACCACAGCCGCACTGTTCTAACAAAATTATCGCTCTGTCATGAGCTAAAAACACAACCATACACACACAACAATCAATGATCCCTAACTGATCACTGCCACGAAACTCTGTGTATCAACACCGACCCCCTTATTAACTAGCATCCCTGGTCTAACCACTCGACCTCATAGGGAACACAACCCTATTGGATCAACCATCCGTTGAAACCACACTGACTAGGTTACCACAACCTATCATATGTACCACACTCATACATATTCTTTTACGGTCTTTCACCGCGAAAAAATACCAACCCCATCATGCAATTCTTTACGGTTTCCAACTGCGGGAGCAATCGGATCCTAGGTCACACACACAGACGTTCAGATGTGGAGCATCTCGCACCACGTGTTGAAACCATGAAGAATCCATCTTAAATCACCCAATCACGACGACACAAGTCCTTGAGTCACAACTCCAAAGGTCACACATGGATACAAACCCACTGAGATTTCACAGTCTCATAACACAACCAATTCCGAACCAATCAAGAACTTGGCATCTCCATCCAACCGAGATGAAACGACTCACACCCGACAATCGTCTACAAGAAAACTCTCTCTCCTTCCATCCAAAGGAAAGAAAAAGGCCAATACGAAACCAGGTCCCCTCAGCATACTGCCAGCATACTCCCAGTACTCATCAATACTTAGCCTCTACGAACTCTATAAGTCCTACCTCAAGGCCATATCGATTACAGTCACACAGCTGCTGTCAATTCCAATCACAATACTCAAACCATCAGCTACACCAAACTCTCAACTCTCAAACCTTATGCACGCATATGCACACCATCAATCCGCATACTTGGAACTACACATCCCATGGCGCTTAAAACCTCTCTTCAGAAGGTTACGGCTACTCACCTAACTCCTGCTAGATGAACCACAATCACGTCACGGTCTCAAGCCCACTGTCCATGGCACAACTCCTAACAAAGGGGAACCCAATCTAAAGACCTCTCTTCCAGAGTTATAAATAACTCCCACAACCATGCAGATACCTTCCGCACTTCTGCTCTCAAACACACATCGACCACAAGCATCGTACCCTATGATTTCTCACCTATCACCCCATGCCAGCCAAACCACATGGTCTACTACTGAACCTCATCTCTCCACACTTCGTTTCCATGGGCGAACAACATACCCATGTCTGAACTTAAGGTGAAACACAAACAACTTTCGGGCATATCACACTCGGGATACATCTTCTCAGTGCTAAGCCAATCACACTGTCGAACCTGCTGGCAATCCTTTCGAACCTCATGCACCCAGCATGGTTCCCAAACACGATCTCCTGATCACTGGGATATCGACCAAACCACGAACTTGCATTCTCGTAGGAATTTCACGGAACTGATACTCGGCGCATGATGAAATCAGAGCCTGAACCCTTACATATTCCAACACCGTTGCGACCCATGCTCTTCCCATCATATCTACGACTCATACTCATTCCCATATCCTTGAGCTCACACGCTCGTAACTCAAGTCTCAACCTCAAGGAGGTATACAACATCCAAGGTCATCAAAACTGCTCGGACTACCAATAACATCCCTAGATGCTATCCTGGCTACCGTCAACACCCTGTTGACCACCATCAACATCCCGACCACCAGGGATTATCTCTAGAACCACACGTTCTTTTATCTCCACATACACCCAGCCAAGGATTACTATGCTCCCATTCACTCTGTTCCCATCCATACCCCATCCTGAGTACATGGTTCAAGACGTACCTAATCCATCACATAGCCGCAACCACATACATCAAACCTTAACTAAAAGGGACTTCCACGATCCACAATCCACTCACAACAACCGATTTCTCAGGGTTTCTAACACCCTATCACCCATACTCACAAGGCAATCCAAGCCCAAGCCATCACCCCTACTCAACGGTTTACCTACCGAGGCCAACCTCACACGGCTAAACCCGACTCACTGATGAGTTTCACAGCATACCAGGCGATCGACGCTCAACCCATAACCGTACCTTTGCAACTAATTACAACCGAGTCGCACCTAACCAAACTCAAACCACAGTCTCGCTGTCTCTAAGGGTGTACAGGTTATATAAAAGAAAAAATATAAAGCACAACAATCGGAGGTCGATCTATCATGTTATTTCTACCACATATCACATAATCATGCTAACACATAGCCCCAACAATTATGCAGACACAACACTAACACCGAGGAAAATTGACAAGACTGACGCGTCACTTTGGACAACCCACTTAGATTTCTTACTAGAAATCACGGCCGCAAAATGCGTTTCTAACTTGGCTCCCGAGTTTGTTAATCCAAACACAAGACTAATCAATCATAAGGTCCAACCTTCATACTAACACATATACAACATACTCCAAACACAGGCAACCAAGCACACACACATCCTTGTAAGGTAACACACCATCGTCTCCCACAGCTCATTGGTATTCAAACTCAGAGCTCTGATACCAAGTCGTCACGCCCTGAACTCTGGGCCACGTGAAAAGCCATCGAACAAGCACCATAACTACCCAAACAAGGCTAAAACCTTTGTAAAAAACATACTACCGAGGGTGTATTTGATTTAAAGAGTAGCTGAAAGACAACAGTTACGGTCCCACAAGGCAAGCCTTTAAAAGAATCAAAATACAAGTTTTGAGATAAGAAAATTTTTTATTTTAAAAGAAGCATAGGCCATTCCAAAATCTCCTCGAAGCACAAGAGTTTATACGAAGAAAAAATCATTTGAAAATCCATTTTGTAAACTATTGAACCCAACAACAAAAAACGTAGTAAGAAACTATGAAAAACAACAACCAACCCAAGGTTACTCTCAAAAGCATTAAAACATACAGACATCCATAATCATATCATATGTTTTACAACATGCTCTAACCAACATGAAACATATACAATAGGTATAAGCTGCCTAAAAAGACAAAATATCAGTCTTGTTCACAGCCACGTCCGGGCACCACCAAGTCAACCTACGGATCACGTTCACCTTAAAAAGATTTTACAGCAAAAATTCCACACTATGAGCCAAATCCCAATAGAAACAGATGATAAAAATATAAAGCAGGATATGCAATCACAAGCATACAAGCTCAACCACAGGAGCCAAAAAAGTTTTTCCAACTGAAAACCACAAGATTCCCATTAGGCTAACACGAGTCTCAAAATGATTTTACTTCATAAAACCCCACATTTTCACCCTCAAAATCATGCATATCAACAATGCAGAAAACATTTTCACAGTTAAAGAAAAGTAGTAACCAAAACGTTATTTTTCACTCGGATCACACACCGAGGAATAAGAAAAGATATTTTTCACTACGAACACACAGCCGAGGAAAAAAAGATACAACAAATCCACTCGGAACACGCAACCGAGGATAAAGTAAATGATTCCTATGTACCGACTCCGTCACCAGGGGACAGAGGTAACAACTATGGACTCATATCCATTATCCTAGGCTCCAGCCATTTAAGACTCGTTTGGTAATGACAAGTTCTATATGAAGCACCACGACGTAAATGCTGACTTTATGGGCGACAACCCGAGGGACAAAAGCACCCAACCAACCTTCTTTACGGGAACTACCCCGAAGGATAACAAAGGTACCTACTATGCGAAGGTTTTTGGACTTTCACCGAGGGTAACTCGTGCCAAATACCCGTCATCCCGGCACATCTACGAATTATTTAAAAATCGAACTGTAGCTCAACTACGAAAACTATTTCCATAGAAACAGGTATACATCAGCATATATAATAAGGGGTCCAACATCCATCAACATAGAGATCCACGAAAGAATTTTCAAAATATTTTTCCCCGTTTTTACAAAATATTTCAAAACCAAACCTCAACCCCAAGAGTTAGCTCCAAACCTCTAAAACACCGAGTGTTGAGATTTTCCTTTCACAAAATCACTGTTTTCAAGAACACCCTTTGAAAACCAGAAAATCACAAGTCATACGATGTAATAAACCAAGAAAAGTAAAAATCATGCATTTTACCCGAAAAACCAAGGTTTAAACATAAATATAACATTTCATGCATTTTCTACCTGATGGAAACACATATAATTACATATAACTCCCTTATACAGTAATAGGGTATAGAATCTTATCTCGCTGAGCCAAAAGCTCGAAGCCTCAAAAACTGAACCTCGACGAAATGGGATTCTGACCGGATGGATGTGAAGCCCCCTGCTCCAACATCAAGGATCTACTGTCCGTCTACTGAAAATCGATCCCGGGCCCTCCAAAAGTTAGAGAGAAGGTAGAGAGAATCGAAACTTACCTTAGAAATTAAGAATTTCCAAAATATCTCCAGTCTCTTATATTTATAAAAAGTCGCGCTAGGGCTCCACCGCTCGAGCAGACCCCTGCCGACATACCACTCTTCCATACCTCTGCTCGAGTGCACAAGCACCGCTCGAGCGGTCACCACATTAACCAACACTCTGCCACCAGCCTGCTCGAGTGTGCTCCCCACCGCACGAGCGATCAACGCTGGGTGAAAACTGAACCAAAGAAGCAAAACCAAACACTTTTTGCACCTTATCCGATTATTTCTCTCCCAAACTTATCTCTCGTGTATCCATACCCAAAGTACCCACCTGAAAGATTACCGAGGTCAAACGTTAACCCCAATTCCATCAACACACTTAAACATTTCTCAAAAGAAACGGGTCGAGGTCTCACAATTTAGATGAAAATGAACAAACCATCAGTACGAATATAGCACAGAGTTTTAGTAGGCCTGTCTTGGTTAAGAAAAATAGATAATAGCGTCGTCTATTGTTCCGATACGTTGTGCTAGTACACTTTGTATGTATTGAATTGGATCACATTGGGATAATTAATTTTATACTGACTATATAAATTAATTCACACTCTAAGATTATTATGAGTGCTTATGCTTTTAATCCCAAAATAATTATTATTTGCGTATATTTAATATTCGTTGTTTTGCTTCATTAGATGAGATAATTTTTTATGGATCAATAGTCCCGGTGAGTTGAATAGCGGTATTAATCATATGATGAATATTAATTATTGACAGAATCTACGTCTCAATTGTTCGAGATTGACGATACCCCCTTAAGGAGGCTTTTAAGTTTTGACTACGCCAAACCCTACAAGGGAATTTAATTATCCGACAGTCAAATAAGTTAAGCGAAAAAGCTTAAAATTTTTTAAAGATGTCGTTTAAATTAAATTGTCAGTAATTAAATTTAATTGATGAGTATCGAAAATCTTAACGTAGGGAGATGAGTTAAGCATTTAATAACATGAGCTCAATGCAAATTGGTCTTGAGATTATGGCTAAGAGTACAGTTATAGTTCTTTAGTGGTATGAACTATAATTTAGTATTTTATGAAAATTGTAGAAATCGCTGTAAGATTTTCATAATTACAAAAATCGCTGAGAGATATGCATATTTGCGAAAATCGCTAGATGGATATCTAGGTTACACTAGAAATCTATGTCATAATTACTCCACAGGCCCCTGCTGTAGCCCTATAAACATGTAGGTAGGCTGAACCAAATTCATAAGCTGTCTTTCAAGACTAAGGTTGTCCAGCTTCTACCGGTATCAGTTCTCGAAAGATCAAAATCTACACTGCGTTCGAAAATTACATCGAAAATACAATAGAAGGTCTGACTGGAGCTTCAACTCGAGAAATCAAAATTCGTAGATAAAGAATCAACCAATTGGTATTAAATGAAGAATCAGCTCGAGAAATCAAAATTCAAAATCCAATTTTATTTTTTGAAAAATCGTTTACAAATTAATAATCTTGACAGTTTGCCTCCAACAATTAGTATTTAGAGCTGTTTTGATTTTGTTTTCAGTTAATCGAGGGGCCGGATAAATTTAGAATTGTATTAACTTTATTTTGTAGGTGTTCTAATCCCAGTTTTATGATCATTATTTTATTCATATTTGATTGAATGATTGAATAATGATTATTATTTAATTTTTAATCACGAGAGTTGATTGTGATATTTTTAATATTTTTAAGCTTTTTAGATCGATTGTAAGCCTTCGGGAGATAGATTTTTTTATGTAAAACCTTTTATTTGTTTTGAAGTATTATTTAGAATATTTAAGAATAGGTTTGAATATTTAAGAATACGAAGAACAAAAGGCGGCATAACCGGCGACACCGACAGTGGTTTTAGATTTTTCAAGCCAAGGATCGCGGTGGTTTTTTACACGATTTTGCGACTATTATTTCCTGTGAATTTTTGTAGGTTTTATGCATTAAAAACAACAGTAAAATATGTCCCAAAACAGCCAGGAAAACCAACAAAAATTGCCACCACTGGCGACTTCGTCGGCAGCAGTTCGGGGCCGATTTTGATGGTTTTTGGGGATGTCTTTTGGACTATTTTTTGAGCATTTTTTTGGGCATAATAAAGCAGTATAACTAACTGGAAAAAAAATTCAAAACAATGAAAAAAATTGGAGGAAAAACAACACAGAAAAAACCACAACAGGCAGCAGTTTTTGGCAACGGCACCGGGGTATTTCGGGGCTATTTTTGAGCCTTTTTAGGACTATTTTCGAGGCATTCTTTAAGAAAACATATTGCTGGATATCAGTGCTAAAAACAAGAGGAATTAGGAACCAAACGACCACGAAAAAAACCAAAACAAGCGGTAAAAATAGGCGGCGGTGCAGGTTGTGCGGCAGAGCTATTTTGGACGGCCATTGAAAGTTGTTTTTTGAACTGTTTTTGAATCAAAATTTTTACAAAAAAAAAAAAAAAATTTCATAAGCTATTTTTTTTTTAAAAAGGGATTAAGAACGAAGCTCAAACGAGGCGGCAAAAGCCGCCTAAAGTGGCAACATGTGGCGACGCTGTTGGGCCGGCGGTGGTGGCTGGATTTTAGGTCTCTCGGGGTAGCTTTTCTGATATGTAATGATTTAGATAGTGTTGTATTTGTAAAACACTGCATATCAAGGAATTCTGATACAACTTAGATGCCGGAAGCTGATTCAGATAAGAATTAAAAGGTAACGAGTTAATCTTTAAACAGGTAACTGAAACTCAATATGGTTATTATTTGATCATAAAATTGGAAAATATACATATCTTGTATTTATATTCTTTTAAATTGCGTGAATGATGTATATCTATTTTATTTATTCCTGTTAATTTAATTAATTCAGAAAAATTCAATTTTAATTAATATTTTGTAATGAAAAATTAAAGTAAATTTTTTTAATTAAAAGTTTTTTATTTAAATAAATTTTTTAGATATCTTATTTTTACAAAATAACACGTTTAAGATGATTTTTTTTTAAAATCGGATATCTTAGAAAAACGTAAAAATTAATTTTAAATTTTTTATTAAATAAATAGAAAAGTATTTAATCTTAATAAATTATTTTTTTCAAAAAATGTGTATCATAAAAATAAAATATTTGAATGCCTTTAATCACTATCTTAACTGTAAAGTAAAAAAAACTGTGCATTCATCATGTTTTATTTGTTACGTATTAAAACACGAAAAGATAGTTTGGCAAATTAAAATCTTTTGGATCATGTATACGGAAAGATGTTTTAGAATCTTTCAGATCATGTAGTTTTCAAAATAAATAAATTTATTTTAATTAATCAAATTTTTATAACTCTCAAAAATATTTTTAAAATCTAAGTGGGAGAGAATTTATTCACAAATAAATTTTGCGGTCTCCATCATCAATTCGTAGGCGATGTAATTAATTTTACGTGTTGACAGTAAGGCCTTTCTCTCAATCGGACATGATTAATTCTGATGTCACTAGTATGAACCTGCTTCAGAGACAATTCTGGATAACTGTTAGTGTGGATCACTTCTCCATCTAAAGAATTCATTGCGAAACGATTGATTTGGGATTAGGTGGTGGTTAACACTTATCTATAAATAATAGTATTCTCTCTATCTGAATCGCTACTATTTACTTAGTATGGTCAATTGCCTAGATAATAAAATTAGTGAGAATTAGCCTGTCTAAACAAACGATGGATAGTAGATGTTCTCTCATCGAGACATGCTATTTACAGGGTAACAGGCTGCTAGCGAATTTTTTTTAAATGGTAGATGGAACCAAATTTAAAATAAATTTAAAATTTTCTCGTCATAATTAATGGTTATTTTTAATTGTGTGATTCTCAGGATTAAAATGGCTTTCAATCCATTTGCTAACAAACTCAAAGAAAATAAACTAACATGATCGAATTTTGTTGACTGAAAAAGTAACTTGGATATAACTTTAACTATCAAGGGTTTTTCTTCAATACCAGAAAATGTGTTTATTTCTGAAGAGGGTTCTTCTTCTAGGCCGAAAGGCATGAAGAAGAAAATGTTCAAAAACAGGATAACATGGTTTTTAGGATAGTTAGTGGGCCACGGATAGGTGTAAAAACGCCGAAAGAAAAATGTTTTCACTACAACCTGACACAGCACTAGAAAAAGTAATGTCCAGTTCATCTCAACAAGATGAACAATCAGCGTAGGTTATGTTCACTGGTTGTAGAAACATGTTTAATGGTGTTATCTACCGGTACCTGGTGTGTAGATACGAGAGCCATTAATCATGCCTGCAATTCATTGCAGAGATTCTAAAAAATTCGATAACTTAGTGATGGGAAGATTTACCTACATATGGGCAATAATACAAAGGTGACAGTAGTTGCAGTGGGAGATGTCACTCTCAGTTTTAATAGAGATCGAGTTTTAATATTGAGAGATTGCCTTTATGTACCTTCTATTAGAAAGAACTTAGTTTCCGTTTCTAGATTAGTTAAAGACGGATATTTAATTATTTTAATAACTCTGTAGTTATTAAGGATAATAAATGGGTTATCTATTCTGGTACATAGGTGGATGATCTTTATGTTATTACTCTAATCTCTCCTACATTACAACTGACTGAATTGAATAACACATCTAATTTACCATATGAGAGAAATGTTCATTCTTTGATTAACCAAACATTTCTTTAGCACTTGCGCTTGGGTCATATTAATCTAAAAAGGATAAATAGACTGGTAGAAGATGGACCTTTTAGTTCATTAGAACTTGAGGCATTTCTAGTTTGTGAGTCCTGCTCAAAGCGTAAGATGACCAAGAGGCCCTTCTCAGCCAAAAGCTATAGAGCTAAAGAACCGTTGGAACTAGTTTATTATGATGTGTGTGGTCCTATGACTATCCGGGCTAGAGGTGGGTTTGAGTATTTTGTCAGATTTATTGACGACTACTCAAGGTATGGATACATTTACCTGATGCACCATAAGTCTAAATACTTTGAAAAATTCAAAAAATTCAAGACAGAGACGGAGAAGCGTTTGGGTAAAAGTATCAAATCACTACGATTCGACCGTGGTGGGGAGTACCTCTTTAGAAAGTTTAGAGACTACTTGTCGTCAGAAGGGATTATATCTCAGTTGGCTGCACCGGGCACTCCGCAGCAGAATAGTGTAGCAGAAAGAAAGAATAGGACTCTTATGGAGATGGTAAGATCAATGATGTGTTATTTAGGATTTCGCAATTCGTTTTGGAGACTCGTATTAGAGATAGCGGCTTATATTCTGAACTTGGTACCTTTTAAGTCAGTACCTTCTACTTTCACAGAATTGTAGACCGGGCGTTAGCTTAGTCTGAGACATAATCAAATTTGCGGGTGTCTAGCATATGTGCTAAAAAGGAACGCAGGTAAGTTGAAACCGAGGACAGAAGTTTGTTTTCTTTGTGGGGTATCCCAAGGGAACGAATGGTGGACTATTTTATAATCTTAAAGATCAAAAAGTCATTATTAACACCAATGCCCTATTCTTCGAAGAGAATTATATTATAAACCACAGGTCTAAAAGTAAAATTGTTCGAGAATAATTGAGAGGAAATACCAGTAGAACAGAAGAGGAACCACAAGTCACTAATATCCCATTGTTTCGTCGTAGTGGGAGAATTATCGAGACAAGTGCAGATCCTGATCAGGGTGCTACTATTAACATGCTTGACGAGCATGTTAGTAATGATGCACAAGCTTCATTTTGGAGGTAAAACTGTCAAGATAATTGTGTTTGTAAATAATTTTTGATAAAAAATTAACTGGATAGGCAAATGCCGAAACATGCTCCAGATAAAATTTTTGACGAAAAATGATCAAAATAAAACCCATGCAACCAAAATTAATTTAGAAGAATACATTTTGTCGATCGATTCTTCAACTACGATTTGATTCCGAGTTGAAGCTTCTGTCAGATCTTCTACTCTATCCCTTATGCGATCCTCGAGCGTAGTGTGGGTTACGAACTATCGAGAACTTGTACTGGCAGAACCCAGATATCTTTCGTCTTGAAAGATAAAATATGATATATTCTATAAAACTGGTTCAACCTACCCGCATATATATAGGGCTGTCCAACTCACCGGGAATATAGACCCATATAAGATCGCACCATCTAATAAATCAAAATAACGAATATTAAATATATGCAAATAAATAATTATTTCAAGATTAAGAGGATAAGCACTATTCATAATAACCTCGGGGTGTGAATTAATTTATATAGTCAGTATAAAATTAATTACCCCAAATGTCCCGTTCAATACACACAAAGTGTACTAACACAGAGAGTCGAAACAATAGACGACGTTATTATTTTTTTCCCGTAACCAAGACAGGTCTACTAAAACTCTGTGCTATAGTCGTACCGATAGTGTGTCCATTTTTATCTAAACTGTGAACATAAAACTTATATTCTGCAAGAACCTAAAATATGATCTTGTGTGTAATCTGTACTCTACACACCAGATTAAATACTATACAGAATATTGGACATCCATGCATAACATTGAAAAAATGATACACATACATTTCTCATAGAAATTCTCATAAAATGAAAATTTAATTTTATTAAAAAATAAAATTAAATACTAAAAACATAGTTTTCAGTATACCAACCCTAACAATTCAAATTCTGCACAGCGTGTTGTAGTACACAGACGCAGGAAGTACCTCATCGTAGTGGGAGGGTTGTTCATCAACCTGATTTGTATATGTTCTTAGGAGAGTCTTTTGGCAGAATTCCGACAGAACTAGATTTCGAATCCTGTAACTACAATGAAGCACTCTAAAACAAAGATGTAGATCATTAGCAAAAGGCTATGAATTCAGAGATGAAATCTAAGTATTCTAATCAGGTCTGAAAACTTGTAGAACCACTTGATGGGATAAAATTTATTGGATGTAAGTGGATCTATAAGAGAAAAAGAGGAGTAGACGGGAGGGTTGAAACTTTGAAAGTTAGGCTTGTTGCAAAATGGTTCACTAAGAACGAAGAGATCGATTATGAGAAACATTTTTGCCAGTAATCATACTTAATTCTATTTGGATTCTTTTATCTATTGCGGCTCATTTCGATTACGAAATTTGAAAAATAGACGTCAAGACAGCTTTCCTTAATGGAAGTTTTGACAAGTATATCTATATGGTACAACTAGACGATTTCATAACAAAGGGCCAGGAGCACATATTGTGCAAGTTTAAGAGATCTATTTATAAACTTAAGCACGCATCGAGGTCTTAGAATACTCGATTTGACTAAGTCATAAAGTCTTATGATTTTGATCAGAGTCCAAATGAGTCCTATGTGTACAAGAAGCATGAAGGAAGTGTGGTAGTTTTTGTAGTATTTTATGTAGATGATATTTTACTAATCAAAAATGATGTAGGGGTGTTATCTTTGGTAAAAGTAAAGTTATTTGGGCAGTTCAAAATAAAAGACTTGGGAGAAGGCAGTCATATCCTTTGGATCAAGCTTTTGTGAGATTGAAAATAAAAGATATTGGGGTTATCACAAGCAAAGTATATCGATGATATCCTTACTCATTTTAGAATGCATGATTTCAAGAAAGGGTTTCTTCCTTTCAGGCGTGGAATCACTCTATTCAAGGATCAGTGTCCTAAGACACCTGATGAGATAGAGAAGATGAAGGCGGTTCATTTTGCTTCGGCAGTAGAAGCTTAATGTATGTTATGCTTTGTACTAGACCCAACGTCTGTTTTGCAATTGGCATGGTTAGCAGATATTTGTCTAACTCGGGGCAAGAGCATTAGACTACGATAAAAAATATAATCAAGTACCTAAAAATGACTAAGGATTATATGTTGATTTACTAGGCAGACAGTCTAGTCAGACAAAGATTCCATTAAGTCTATCTTAGGATATGTGTTTACCTTGGGAGGTGGAGCTATAAATTGGAGGAGTATCAAGTAGTCCTGCTTTGCTGATTCCACATGGAGGCTGAGTACATAGAAACTTCTGAAGCAGCTAAGGAGGTCATTTGGCTCAAGAACTTCCTGTTGGATCTAGATGTGGTGCCTTCAGTTCAGTCGGCTATTACACTTCATTGTGACAATAGCAAAGCAGTTACAAACTCGAAAGAGCCAAGAGTCCACAAAAAAAGAAAGCACATTAAGCGTAAGTATCACTTGATACGAGAAACTGTATATAAGGGAGATGTTACTGTGACTAAGATTGTATCAGGAGATAACATTGCAGATCTTTTTACAAAAAGTCTACCGGCTAAATTTTTTGATAGTCATGTAAAGAACATGAAAGTCAGATGTATAGCAGTATGATTTTGAGTATAAGTGAGAGATTGTCAGGGTTGTATACTAAAAACTATAGATTTTATTTTAGTTTTAGTATTTAATTTTATTTTAATAAAATTATTTTTCTATTTTATGAGAATTTTAATGAGCAATATATGTAATATCATTTCTTTATTGTTATGTATGATTGTCCTTTATTTTGTACAGTATTTAATCTACTGTGTAGAATACAGCTTGCACACAAAAAATCAGATTATAAGTTCATACAAAATATAAGTTTTTATTCACAGTTTAAATGGAAATGGATAAACCATCGGTACGACTGTAGCACAGAGTTTTAGTAGGTATGTCTTGGTAATGGGAAACAGGTAATAGCGTTGTCTATTGTTTCGACTCGCTGTGCTAGTACACATTGTGCGTATTGAACAGGATCACATTAGGATAATTAATTTTATACTGACTATATAAATTAATTCACTTCTCAAGGTTATTATGAGTGCTTATGTTCTTTATCTCGAAATAATTATTATTTATATATATTTAATATTCGTTATTTTGATTCATTAGAGGGTGCGATCTTTTATTGGTCTATAGTCTTGGTAAGTTAGATAGCGGTATTAATTATACGATAAATATTAATTATTGATAAAATCTATGTCTCGATTGTTTGGGATTGATGACACCCCCTTAAAAAAGCTTATAAATTTTAACTTGATCAAACATTGCAGGTGAATTTAATTATACAGCAGTTAAATAAATTAAGCAGAAGGGTTTAAATTTTTTTAAAGATACAGATTAAATTAAATTATCAATAATTAAATTTAATTAGCGGATATCGAGAATCTTAACATGAGGAGATGGATTAAGTATTTAATAGCAAGAGCACAATGCAAATTGGTCTTGAGATTATGGCTAAAAGTATAGTTACAGTTATTTAGTGGTATAAACGGTAATTTAATATTTTATGAAAATTGTAGAAATCGTTGAAAATTTTTCATAATTACAGAAATCGTTGAGAGGTTTGTATATTTGTAGAAATTGCTAGATGGGTATTTGAGTTACACTAGAAGTCTATGTCATAATTACTCCACAGGTCCCTGATGTAGCCCTATAAATATGCGAGTAGGTTGAACCAAATTTATAAGTTTTCTTTCAAGATTAAGGTTGTCCAGGTTCTGCCGATATTAGTTCTCAAAGGATCGTAACTCACACTATATTCGAGAATTGCATCAGAAATACAGTAGAAAGTTTGACTGGAGCTTCAACTCGAAAAATCAAAATTTGTAGTTGAAGAATCGACCAAAAGGTATTCATCTGAATTAATTGCAGTGGCACGAGTTTTTATTTTGATAGTTCGATATCAAAAAGTTTTTCTCTGGAGCCCATTTCGGCGATTGCCCGTTTAATTTTAATTTTGATTTTTTTTACAGATCAATGATCTTGGCAGTTTGCCTCCGACAGTGTGTTGATATTTCTAGTACTTTACACGGATGTTATCCTGCTCATCGGCCAGTTCGATATGAAAGACTTTAGAAAAGCCAATCACATCTTTGGAATTAAGTTTATGCAAGATCATAAACAAATAATGATGAGCTTATAACAAATTAAGGATTTCTCCCTTTCAGGCACAAAATCACTATATCCAAGAATCAGTGTCTTAAGACATCTATTGAGATAGAAAAGATGAAGGCAATTCCTTATTCTTCGGCAGTCAGAAACCTCATGTATACTATGCTTTGCACTAGACCCAACATTTGTTTTTCTATTTGTATGGTTAGCAAATATCAATCTAATCTAGGATAAAGCATTAGACATCAGGAAAATATATAATCAAGTACCTAAAAATGATTAGAAATTATACGTTGAATTACCAAACAAATAGTCAAGTGCCTTTGGGGTACACAAACTCAGATTTATAATAAGACAATAACTCCTGAAAATCTACCCCAAGATATGCGTTGACCTTTGTTGGAGCGAAAAAAAAAATTGAACCGACGTCGTGACCGTAAAAAACGACGTGTGCATTTATCATGAAAAATCGAGAACAATATAATCTTAATGGCTTTATACCTTTATGAAACTTGTCGAAAAGTTTCAAGAAAGCCTCGAATACGTTGAAGACGACCTTGCAATCTTTTCGCGTATGTCCCGGACGCACTACGACGATCACGGTGTGTGGGCACCGACTCCGATCGAAGAGTTTTCAACCCCTTGGTTTCTTCTCACACTTCTCTCTAAAAGGAAAAATTGATTTGCCAAAAAGAAGAGAGAGGGGGCGGCGGCTAGGGAGGATTAGGGTTAGTTTTTGTGGCTTTTAATGATATATACATTATATCATTTAAGATATGTATGGCATCTATATCTCTTCCTATCTAAAAAATAGCAAGAGATATATATCCATAATAAAAACAAATCCTATTCCCTTAATTAGGGCTGGCCACCTATGGATCAATCCCTAGGTGTGCCAAAAAACCTAAAACGCCCCTCAACATTTAATTTTATTCTTGAATGTCCCCGGCGGCAAAACTGGCATTCTAATTAAATTAAATAATTACCGAAACCAATAAAAAAATATCCGTGCGTATAATGGGTTACGTGAGGGATCACGAGAAAGTATAGGACTCGGGCTAACCGTACGAGAAAATCGGATATCC
>JAOTRH010100149.1:5804-15970 GCA_034768845.1 Heliamphora exappendiculata
TCGGCTATAATAACTTTCATTAACCGTCGTGTGAGTCTTTGATTTTTACTTGTCATTCTTTAAAATATAAATCCATGCCAAGTGTTCTTCGGCTATAATAACTTTCATTAACCGTCGTGTGAGTCTTTGATTTTTACTTGTCATTCTTTAAAATATAAATCCATGTAGGTATTTCGAATATTGAATTATCCTCCACCAAACCTTATAAAAATCAACCGTATATTTGGACAAAAAATAGCACCATCGATATAAAAATGTAACTTTTAGTGTAAACAATAGAATAATTGGTATATTAATTACTTCTAATCTACTATCCTCCCTTGTGATTCAACAAAAATGAATTATCATGTTCTTATAATAAAATTTATCACTATAAAACAATGAAATTAACTACAAATATCACATAAAATCATCGAATAATACATTGAAAGTACCAAATAATTACTCACATTTCATAAAGCAAAAGGCGAAAACCTTTGGAAATGCAAGGATGGATGGCTATGTATCATGTGGCACGACCACAACACAGCCCACACCACGTCTGAAAAGGTGGCCCGTGACTGAGTGGGAGGCGGTAAGAGAGATTGGTTGGGGCCTTTTCCGTTGTCCACTACAAATGTCATTTGGAAAATGCATCCAATACCAACTTTTAATTACAAAAATTACTAAAATTTTATACTGATTATTTGTTTGTATTAAAATTTACATAATAATTCAATTTTTATAATTAATTTGTGATTCAAACCTGTGTATATAAAACAGCGACTTTTAACTATTTATTTGTCTTAAATTTTATAAAATAATTTATTTCTTGTAATTAACCTATGATTCAAAGTCTGCCTATATAATGTTACTATGCCATTTTAGGCCTAGGGTGGGTTGTGTGCACCTCCAAATTATTAGTTATATATATATATTGAAATTGGTTTCTGTAATTGATTCCAAGTATTCAAAAAAATTGAAATTTAAAACAAGCTAAAAATAGTGACAATTTTTTTCATTAATTCTAGGTACTTAGTCCATCTCCAACCATATTCCCTATTTTAGAGAGTTATAATTTTTTTTAAAAATAAATATATAATAATTTAAAACTTTTAAATTTTAATTTTATAAATTAGAGCTCATATATATATATATATCAAACAAACAGAGTTTTTGAGTTCTCAGCTTCCAAACAGAGTTCTTGAGGAGCATGAAGGGAAAAAAAATGAAAAACGAAGAGAAAAAAATGAAGAGGAGAAAAGAGGAACAACGATTTTCAATCGCGAAGAGGAGCATAGCTGGGAAACCTGTTTGGAGCTGTTTTGCTCAACGATTTTCAAATTTTGCCCGTTGAGCACCTCGCCAAACATTTGCACAGTTCACCATAAATGAAGAGCCATTTCTATCAACCATAAATTGATAAGGACGATAACGAGTTCGTTAGAGCTCAAATTTTACAACAGTCTCGTCACTTTGGCGAAAGAGTCTCCAATAACAATACTTTTGGAGATGCTCTTAGAAAATAAAGTGTGTGGTGTATAATTAGGCCCATTTGGGACAAATTTTGATTTTTTTGGACTTATTTTTGTCTCTTTTAGATTTTTAATTTTTTTATGTTTTCAAATTTTGGTAAAAGAAACCGGCATAGTAAATTATTCTATCAAGATAAAAACTTACTAAAGACGATAACAAGTAAACTTAAAATCTCATTTATCGATTTATTTTTATCTTTCTAAATTTTTTTTATATTTGTTTAAAAATTTTACTCCTTGATTCGTCTTAATAAAATAAGTTGAAAAAGTATAAAAACTTGAACAAATAGTAAAAATAATTTATTAAAATATATGTATAAAAAATAAGTAAGTATTAAAAATAAAATGGCCACACATTCCAACTTGATAAAATTCTAAAGTTTGTAACACATACCCTCTAATGTGGTACATATCATCGAATTTTTACAGCCTTATAATCCGATAATTTTTATCTTTTTTTAAAAAAAATTAAAATTTATCATTCATTTATTTATTTATAGACAAATGTGATCTATTAATTTTTATAAATAATTTATTTTATAAATGCTACGTAACGAACGTGTTTAATCATAAAAATATATCTAATAAACTCTACTTAATTGAATATTAATATGAATTGATATTTTTTATTTATCAATAGTATCACGTAAACGATATTATGTGGTACTTTAAGAGTATTTAATAATTTTTTAAGTGAGTTATGTTCGTCTTTCATTACCAAATAAGAGTGTGTCATTATGGTGTACGGTTGAAAAATATTTTTTGTCACATGATTAAATGATAGTATTACATTGATAATATCACATGATGCTCTCGCTCTACCAAATACTTACTACTCAAGTGTTTACAAATTATTAAGCATGCCACGTAATATTTTTGATAAATAAATACTTACAATTTATATTATACCCTGTAACATGTAATTTTTTTGATAAATAAATACTTATAATTTATATTATGCCCCGTAGCATGTGATTTTCTAATCACCTGACCCCTAACCAAAATAAGTAAGTTTTTTTTGTTAATCTACACTTGTACGAGTTTGGCCTCGTGTCTTTAAGTCAGATTTTATATTTAAAGTTGTTTTAATTAAATAAGTAAAAAAATAATTTGGTAAACCATAAGATAACTTTAAGCTAAAAAATAAGCTTTGCTTAAAATAGTTTTAAGCCAAAAGAGCTTTATGTTAGAAAAAAATTGTTATAATTTTTTTTTACATAATTTTATAATTAATTTAAATATTATTTAATAAATTTTAACGAGTAGATTTTAAATATATATTTTTTATAAGAAAATTAATGTATATAATAAAAGCTATGATGGTTTTAGAAAAATAGTTTTAGAAAAATATATAAAATTATGTTATGTGAAAAAGATAAAAATGCTAAAAAGTTAAAAGCCTTTGGCTTCTTAAATTAGGTTTTTTTTGACATTTTTGGCTTCAAACCTCTGTTTTGAATGTCTAAAAAATTTAAATTTTTAAAAAATTTAGCTTTTATAGAAAAAAGAGAAAAAAAAATAAATTATTTAGGATAATTTGTTTATGGTAGCTTTTTGTTTTTGTTTTGTTTTGTTTTTATTTAAATGTTTAATATGTTCTTACTTTTTGCTTGTAAGTACTTGTAAATTGTAGTGTTTGTGATATTGACACGATTATTTTATTTTATTTTTAGGAGAGTTGATTTTTTTTTTTAAAGTGAGGCTATTATAATAATTTTACTTGAAAAAAAATTAAAGCGTTTGGGATGTGCAAAGACTTTTTTTATTTGAAAAAGAAATGGGCTCTTTTACACACAAGAAAAAAAGATAACTTTTAAGTGAACCAAACAGGCCCTGAGTCAAAAGACAGAACAATTTTTTATTAAGCCATTGCCAAACAAAGCCTAAAATCTCTAGTTTAGTTTGGCCTAACGTAAACCCATATCAGCGTCTTCACCAAATCTGGTTTTCCGGCTCTCACACCTGACTCTTCGAATGGTTCGCAAACGATTCCAAGATGCCAAAACAGGTAAAACCACAAATACTTGAAGCAGTTGGATGTTAAGGGTTTATGGTTTTGAACAGTGAATCAACATAAGTAAAATCATCGGACAACCCCCAAATAAGATTGAAATTTTTTTTTCCGTTGGTCACGAACAATGGAAACGAATTCACACCCAATTTTTTTTTTCTTTAAATTTGGATTGATTCTACGATTTTAAATTTGATTAACGATTCGAATCCTATGTTTTCGCATGCTCTATGGTTTGTGATCGTGATTTACCAACACCGCCTCTGACCTGTTCGACCAAATGTCTTAAAGAAGAACAGCTGCACACACGAATTGACACTAATTTTCTTTTAATTCGGATTAATTCCACCGTTCTAAATCGATTACCTATTCCACCTATGATTTCCCGTCGACAATGGGTTGTGATCGTGATTTACCAACACCGCCTGTAACCTGTTCAACTAAATGTCTTAAAGAAGACCAGTTGCTCACACGAATAAAGATATTACACACGAACTTGATCCACATGCATGTAACTTTTTGGCAGGGCTTAGGTTGGCTCAATCGTTTAATGCTGAGAAGTACTTGAAGAAGATAGGGTTGGGAAAGGAAGACCACTACTTCTGGAAGCAAGTTGGCAAAGCCTTGCTATGCACGCATGCGCTGTTCGGCATTGCGTGGCTGTACAATGAAACGTCGCCTCTGGGTTGGTGGACGCTGAAGCCACGGCCAAAGGAGGAGAGAGAGATGGCCCACCTGTACGAGAAGCGGAAGTTTCCGTATCCGGGGGACGAGGAGGCTATGGAGGAGTTCATTGCCAAGGGTGGGATGATCGGCACGATGATAGATCCAAAAGGGAACATTCAAGTGGATAAAGACTCGTACAACTACCAAAAGGAATTGCAGGACAAGAAGTTTGAGCAAGAAGCACAGAAGCTGTGGTTTAGGATGAGAAATGAAGTCATTTCGGAGCTTCAAGAGAAAGGGTTCGTTGTTGAGTAGTGGCTGCAACAAAAGTTCTCTCTAAATAAATATGAAGTATCTTGTGTGAACGTCGTGGCATGTCTTTTGAGTCTAAAAATTATCTGTCTTGGGTTGATATTTAGGTGTAGCCTCACATTGGGTTGCCTATGTTAGTATGTTTGATCATTAGAATTATATTCATTTTGGTTTCATCAAGACGACAGTTTAAACTTCGCAGCATGCTTAACAGATGACTCCTTTAGTATTATATCAAAGATGATTCAAATCTATCTAGCACTTAAAGTCAGATGACTTTTCAATCCAAGTGCCAATCGGTGACAGAAATAAAGATCATCCGTGCATGCAGTGCAGGCAATGCAAAGATTCAAATCAGGAGATGCGGTGGTTCAATGGATCCAAAGGCTATGAAGAAGCCCGGCATCAATTATAGCCTTGGAGAACGTTTGAGTAGGTTGGGAATGCCTTGTTCGTGAGAGAAAGACAGAAATTCCATGAACTTTGGAAAATTTTTGGAGAGAACTTTTCTCAGGCTGCTTTGGCTTCTCACCATTTTGAAAATATTGAATTCTATGAAGAAGAAGGTTCATCTGAATATGTTTAGAATTGAAGAAAGTGAGAGCTATGGATTCCGTTGTGCATGAATGAGTGAGTTGGGTGAAGTTTGCAAATGGTTATACTAACAGTTTTGGGAACCCCTTCCTATTCTACACTCCCAACACAAGATGGCCCTGTTTGAAATAATTGCTTTGATTTTGCTTACTTCGTTGTTATTGAATTCTTTTTATTATTTAGTCAAATTATTATATTTTTGACTATTTTTATTAAGATGAATTGAAAAAAAAATAATTAAAATATAAAAAAAATTAAAAAGACAATTAAATTAATAAATCAAATTTTATGTTATTTATTATTGTCTTTAGTGAAATTTTTTTTTGGACCAAAATTTTTTATTTTTTGAGTTTTTCTTATTGAGATGATTTATTAAAATAAAAAATTTAATTACAAAGTTAAAAATTGAAATTTTATGGCTGGTTAATATACCGGCATTGGCAGATAAACAATACAAAGCTCTAGTATTATTAAAACCAAATTTTAAATTATTTTCACTTTTCAATTGAAAATAATTTTACAATTTTTATTTTATATTTTATCACTCTAACTAAATACATACAAAAACTTCATGATATATATAATTTTATTTATAATTTTATAATATAACAAATATATCACACTCACAATACTACTAATCTCTGATTAGAATACCCAAAACAAAATGGCCATAATTCTTAATGGCTTCTCAAACATTTTAATCAATTCTATACCCAAATCAAAATGGCCATAATTCTTTATGACTTCGTTCAATTAACAAAAAAAATAAAAAATATATATATTTTTCCAAACGTGTTTAATTATTGTAAAAAAATATAAAATTCACAATAATAATTTTTCTTGCAAAAAAACATGTTTTCACAAAATGTCCTATAAAAATTATAAAACAATATATCACAACAACATTGAAAACTGAATTCCCTACTTATTTTCTTGCAAACTAAATTTTTCTATATTTTTATTTTCCTTTTTTTCCTTTACTCTATTTTTCTCTTGAATTATTTTTTTATGTGATTTTCTTAATATTTCCGTACCAACTGAACAGAGCTTTTAATAAGAAAACGAATAAATTACACTAGTCTCTTTTAAAATTTTTAACAAAAATAAATACACTCCATGTGATTTTTAAAATGTTAATAATTTTTTCTTTGATTTAGTTCTCTGTTTCAAAATAACTCATCTGTCAATTACATATTACTAACTTAACTCTCTGTTTCAAAATAACTCATCTGTCAATTACATATTACTAACTTAACGAAAAAAGAGTGACTCTGTCAAATACTTTACATATTTTCTCATTTTACCTTTACTATTATATAACGCCTATAATAGAAAGACATAAATGCCCTTTACATATTTTCTCATTTTACCTTTACTATTATATAACGCCTATAATAGAAAGACATAAATGCCCTTGAACCAAAGCTGATAAAAAAAAGTTCACATTTTGGAAAGAAAATACTAAGTACTCATCAAAGTTATGCATAAAATTATCTATAATTTAAAATAAATAATCTAAAAAAATAAACTGTTTGTGAGTAGGCTATAATGAATTTATATTATTCAATTTGAATTGTAAGATAGTCTTATGATTAGCTTTTATAAGTATGTATTCATTATTGCGATGATATACATACTCTTTGGATTAATTTTTATTTTTGTTTTAAAAAATTATCATTTAGTTAATTACTCATACTTTTTGACTTTTTTATAAAAAGAACTAAAACAATAAAAATAAACCAGATAACAAAGGGAGGAGAGAGGCAAAGAGATCAAGAAGACCACACAAAGAGGGCGAGAGGGCAACTAGTATTCTACTCTTACCTAGACAAGAAATCAGTAATATTTTAAAAATCACAAAAACATGTAATTGTTTTTGTCAAAAATTTTAGAAGAGGCAGTATAATTTATTTTTAAAAAAATAAATCAGAATTGGAACCAATACAAACAAATTAAGATAGATATATCCGAAGCATCAGTTATAAAAGGTTCGCTAACCAACATAAGCTCCCAATATTACAGTAGCTTAAGCACGACAAGCAATAAGAATATTAAACCACAATCCCTGCAGAGGGTGCAAGATAGCAACCACTTGTTTAAACCCTTCACGGCGAAGGTGAAGCAGACCTAGGAGTACCAGACCTTGAAATAGATCTGGAACTTGGACTCCCCCGCAAACTATCCGAATAGCTCCCAGACGAATAACTGTCGGGAGAGTAATCCCGTCGCCTGCAGCTGCTCTTTCTTGGTCGGGGGGAAATGCTCCGAGAGTACCTCCTCCTCGAGCTCTTCCCATGGCCCGGGGATATGCTGCGAGAATAGCTTCTCCTCAAGCGCCTGGGTGGAACACTACGCGAGTAGCTTCTCCAACTTCTCCTCGGCCCGGGTGAAACACTACACGAGTAGCTCCTCCTCCAGCTTCTCACCCTCGGTGAAATACTCCGGGAGACAGAACGATAGCGGCTTCTTCGGTAGTAACGGTAGGGTGAATAGTACCTCGATTCATAAGGAGAGTATGAGCGATTGTGCCTCCTAACCGGTGACCTGCTGCAAGGGGAATGAGATCGCAAATAGGAAATTCTTCGACTGTAATGAAGAGAGTAGGATCCATGGCGGCCATAATGAGGTGAGTATGATCTCTTCCTACTGTAGTAAGGAGAGCGGGATCTGCTTCTATATCGTTCAGATGAGTATCGGGGAGAACGTGAGTATGATCTCTTCCTACTGTAGTAAGGAGAGCGGGACCTGCTTCTATCTCGTTCAGATGAGTATCGGGGAGAACGACCCCTGTAATGGGGAGAGTAGCTAGGAGATCGATGTCGGACTACAACAATAGGAACAGAGGAGACATTAGAAACCTAAAGACACAAATTGAGGTGAGCAAAGATGGACATAAAGCAAAGAAAAAGAGCAATTGGCATTTCTTCTCATACCGTGGATTGTTCTCAGCCCAAGATACCTTCCTGGAGTAGGTGTCCTACCTCTCCTCCTCCTAGCCTGCAAAAATATAAAATAAAGAATCAAGTCATGAAATTGAGAGATTCAATCAAAGGAATCAAAGGACATCCAAATCAGATATATAAAAGCAAACACAGATTAAAACTGCACAACAAGCAAACGAATTATGGCAGGGGCTAAATCTCAAGAGAAAAAGAGAAATGCAGGGCATACAACCCTAGTTTGATATTTGCTTGATGAGTTTGATTTGATTTGGTTAGTTGTATGACTTTGGTGAAGAGCTGCAACACACAGCTAACCTGCTTCCAAAGAAACTTCAGGCGAAAGAAGCAAACAACTTTCAAACATAAAGAACTAATAGCAAACCGTGAACAGAGTTCTTACTGCTCGAGGACAAATGGAACAGGGAAATGCAAATGTAAAACTATAGATTTGACAGAACAAAGTATTATGAAATCAGATCACTATACCTTTTCCACCATAATAACACGGCCTTCCAGGACAGATCTATTCAAAGATTTGATGCAACGATCAGCCTCCTTGACAGTGGACATCGTCACAAAACAAAATCCACGAGACTCCCTAGTCCATGGATCAACTACAAGATGAATATCCTCCACCTGACAATGTCAAACTCTATTAGTGACCAACTGACCATGCAGTGCACATCCGCGACTATCTCAACAGACTCCACCCTGATACTCAAATAAATTATTGATTCTTTAGCTACCTATTGCCTGTCAGCTTGCATATCTAACAGTTTGATTTCAAAAAACACATACAAATGATGCTGAGCAAATATGAAATCAAATGATATTGACATGACGCGTTCATTGCCTACAACAATTGCACGACTACAGACTACAAAGCATGAAACATAATTCCATGCTTGAATTGACCCACTAAAACTTTATAAGTGCAGAAGCAGATGCGAGCATGGGTGGACATTTAGACAATCTAATCTGATATATACACATCCGCCAAAATAAGTGGAGTCTGGAGAGAGTTGGTTTGGTGAAGATAAGAGTACGAGGAGATGTGCTCCCAATTTCTTACTTTTTAAGAACGGTGCAAGGGAGACTCCATTTTGTACTCCCGACTCACATAAGTTGTGGGCTCCACAACAACAGCTTCTGCGAATGTAGAGTACAAAATGGAGTACAATACTGAATATCTTTATTTTTATTCTTTATTTAACAAGTAGGTGATGCTCTACAGACTTGCCTTTCCCTCGGTTGAAAAATGCTTCTCAATGTCTCTCTTTGTGGCCCGGGTTGATAAGCCTGTCACATAGAGATTATTTCCTGGATTCTCAATACTTGAGTCACAGCTCCTGTAAAGCCATTAAAATTATCAAACAAAAAGCCTCAAAAACACAAAAGAACTGAGGAATCATAAAAGAAAAATACTAAACAAACTCAATTGGGCATTTGATAATAGGTAAATAATGTATTAGTTTTTTATGATAATAAGTATCTATATAGATAATATGTTAATAAATTAAAAAAATGAGTTTAAAGGTAAATAAAGTTATATTTAAACTCTTTTTTTCAATATTAATACTTTATTAACCTATTACCAAGAGCCCAAGACCCCATAATAAAAAGGTAACAGAAAGAAGTACGGAACACATCCAGCTGGGCAGTGGGACAACCTTGATCGACTCCTTGACACCGACCTTGGGACAGACCCACTGTATCGCTTGTACGGGAAAGGAGAACGAGAATCTCTACAAATAGATGCAGCAAACAGTCAAATAAGAGAGAAACACAAAACCAAATCAGTTCAAGTCCAAGGTCAAATTAAATTTAAAAACAAAACCAAATACAAACAACAACAATAACCACCACAACAATAAAAACAATAATAAATGTAAGACGCACCTTGATCTTTTGGAGTACGACATCTGGGGAAAAAACAACAGAAACTCAGTATAAGATTTATGATGTAATACTACCGAGAGAAATGAAAGAACATAGTCAATTAAATATTTTAAGCAATAGACTTAGCACACTAGTTCAATAAACTGTGGTGTCCACATATTCAATAAGAATGTCAAATCAAGCACCTAACGATACCATGAAAATCACTGGAAAACCATGACTACTCCC
>JAOTRH010100170.1:0-15969 GCA_034768845.1 Heliamphora exappendiculata
TTTTGACAATATTGCATGTGGGTATGTTTCATGTATCATTTAGATAGAAATTGCATGTTATAGAATTTAGAATTTTTTCTTTGATACTTATTTGTTTTGGAATGTTACATACATATTTTATGTATTTTTCTATACTTGATTTTGGATATTCTCTCTTCACCTCAATTTTCTTTATTTGTATACTTTTGAGAAATTATATTAATGAGCCAATGATGATTAGTAGAGGTCAACCTTACGGTTGGGCGAACGGGGTGCCTAACACCTTTTCCGATTCGTACCTTAGCCCCCGAACCATTTTTTTTTCTCTGGGTAACGTTTTCAAGATCAGTAACCAATTTTGTTTTTCTTAGTTTTTCTCAATAACTAAGTGGCGACTCTATTTTCAACAAAAGGGATTTTCAAATTTTGGTTTTCAAGGTGTTTAAAATATTTTTCAAAATATCTTTGAATTCTCTCATTTTTAACCCCAAATCCCAACGCCACACTATGTTGAACAGCCTAAAAGTTTTTAGGATCCACTCTATCATAATCACGTTTACAAGCTAAAAAGTGTTTTGTATGGTCTGAAACAAACTCCCCGAGCGTGGTATGAGCGTCTAACCACCTTCTTGGTTAATCATGATTTCATTAGAGGAAGTGTGGATAAGACTCTTTTCATTAAAAGGGACAAGAATAATATTTTGGTTGCACAAATTTATGTTGATGATATTATGTTTGGATCTACCTATGAATCTTTTGTTTTTGCATTTTTTGAATGTATGCAAAAGAAATTTGAAATGAGTATGGTAGGTGAACTCAATTACTTCATAGGTTTACAGATTAAATAGTCTGATGACGGGATTTTCATCTCACAACCAAAATATGCTAAAAATCTAGTTAAGAGATTTAAACTGAAATCTACCAAACTCATTTGAACCCTATGTGTACATCTCTGAAACTGTCAAAAGATGAGAAAGGTAAAAATGTTGATCAGACCATGTTCAGGAGCATGATAGGGAGTCTTTTGTATCTCACGGCCAGTAAACCTGATATTGCATTTAGTGTTGGTATTTGTGCACGTTATTAGGCTAATCTTAAGGAATCACATTTAACTGTTATTAAAAGAATTATCAGATATGTGAATTCTGTTGTTGAGTTTGGTATTTAGTTTTTAAAAGATACTAACTCAAACATTGCAGAATTTAAAGTGTCTCAATTTTTTGAGACACTTTAAACTACATTCCATAGAAGATTTGACTTTCTAACCCATACAGATTGAGTTTTAGGCAAATATATCATGGGTGTGCTGAGTTTTTGACCAAAAATAGTTTTCTTCCAGTTGACCACTCGAGCGCTCCTCAGGTAGTGAGCCAAATTTCGAGATTTAAGCTTTTTACAACGGGGTCTAATGTGTCTCAACTTTTCACAATGATGACAAATATGGACACATTTTTTTAGGAGTGCAGATTTTAAAAAATTCACTTTCGGTGCAAGCTTTTGAAAATTTTCTTTTGAAAAATGGACTTTTGATTGAATAGTTGACTTGGGTAATATTACGAAATTAGAAGTTACGGCATTCACAAAATTAATTTTATCTAAACTTTCTAAAGAAAATTTTTTACTCACATATTCATGTCCAGTTTGATCAGAAGCCACTTTTTGCACACTTAAAAATATTTTTCAAAACTTTTGAGTCTGAATTAAATTTCTTGAAAGTAGCTTTAGAAGCATCAAAATCCCTTTGCAAATTTACAACTCGACTCAAGTGACTTCTTTTACTCAATATTTTCATACAATTTTTTTTCAAGATTAATAATTTTGTCTTTATAAATTTTATACGATTCAATTAAGTCGTCTCTTTTTTTTCCAGCAGCAATCAATTTTTTTTTTTGTTAAAATGACTATGTGAGTTTTTAATTAACTAGCTTCAGATAAACTTTTAGACAATTCTTGCTTCAAATTTTTTCTTTTTTTTTCAATAATTTTATTTTTGTAGACAATTTCAAATTCATTTTAGTCAATTTAAAACTTCCATATCATACAATTTCTCTTATGTATGCAGAAGAGACTCATAACCTACTATTTCAGAATCAGAACTATCTTCTTGGTTAGTTGACTGACTTTATGAACTTTCACACATGGATGTAGGCCTAAGACAAGTAGATTATTTAATAGTTAAATTTTCTTCTTCAAGCAAATTCATGGCTAATGGCTACTAAGATCTCACTCAATATATATATATATATATATAACTTTTTTAATCAAAATATTATAAAATTTTTAATCAAAAAAATTATAAATTTTTATCACAAAATATTATATATGTTTTTAAAAAAAATTGAATGAACTACTCTGATACCAATTGAAAAAATAATATTTAAATTATTTTATGTGTAGCGAAATGGGAATAACATTAGTCATTGATTTATTTTTGTAGTCTAAAAAATTAATTGCAAGCAATAAAATAAACCAATCGCACAAAAAAGTGACTCGCAAATTTTCTACGTAGACCCAACTTGGGTAAAAAACAACTGGACTAATCTAAGTCCAAGTAATCAAGTACTACTAATCGAACAGTCACAAGACACCACTTACAGATTATGACTGAATCTTCAATCCAAAGGTCTTAAGCTTGTTTATCGAATTCACGTACACTGTTCTCTACTTGATTACCGCAGTAACGAATTCTCGAAATTTCGCAAGTATTGAATCTTTAATACTTTTCACCATAACGGAATTCACATTTGATAAACTTAGAAAACCTTCTAAGTTAAATATGAACAATCTCGAAATATTTGAAACTTGAAAGGAACTTCTGATTGACTTTGTATGATCTGAATATTAAAGTACAAAAGTTAATATTTATGGCTAGTCTTGGTTTCTATTTATAGGCTTAAAAACTAGGTAATCAGAGTTTCAATACAATTGAAACTACCAAGGGTATGCTCGAGCGGACTTGGAACCGTTCAAGCAGTCTTGCACGAACCTACTTTGTTAGTTTATACCTTTAGCTTCTTGTGGTTGTACCTTAGTCTTTTAGCTTGACTGGGATTCTAATCAAAAGACTCCTAATCCTTTTAAGACTTATAATTCAATTAAGAGATTTTAACAAACTAGGACACCCAAACACCTTGAAATTCTAGGATTATCTAACCACAAAACTTCTAAATACATTAAGAGTTTTACAATTATTATACTACTTGAATTGTCATAAAAATATGAAAATTAAATTCTCACAAAATAATAATTAATTTTCTATCAAAAATCAATACTAAGAGCTGCACATTACTGTCTTTTCGCAAGGCCAGTTATAATGGCATCATAGTTTCTACCTAACTCTTATAGACGAACTTACTAAAAGGCTAAGGATGGTCACCTAATCTCAACTTTAATATTATCAACGGCAATCTACTTGTGGTGATCTATATAGTAGACATTCAAATACAAAAAAACTGTCTAAAAAAATAGAGTGGCAAAGAACAAATTGATAAAAGGAGAAAACAAAAAACAAAAAAAAATTAATACAAACTATACGCAAAACAATGCAAAAGAGAAAAAGCACGAAAAGGAGAGAGAGGGAGATTAAAAAAGATCGAACAGAAGAAGGAGAAGAAGATCTGGGAAAAGAAAAATCAAAGGAGAATTATTGCCGCCGCCTCGGTTCGTCCAGGCTAAAAAAGAGAACAGGGAGAGGAGAGATATAGAATTGAGAGATTATAATTTTGTGCCCATATTTTTCTTATATAACTAATGTATATATTGCTTTTTAATTTTTTATTGTACGTATGAATAATACATTTTACATTATATATAATATATTTTATAATTGAGAAAATTAATTTAGGATCCTATTTAAAGAAATCGTATTATGTTAAGTTCTAATTACTTTTTTAATATTTCATTAGGTTCTATTTTTAAAAATTTATAATTATTTTTGACAAAATTACCGTCTCTGATTCTGTTTCCCTCTCCAAAATAGCATTGGATGTAATTTTGCGAAACGCGGCTCATCAATCTTGAGTCCAAACGCTCCGATGTTCATTTCGTCGGCGTATTTGGTGGTGGAGGACTTTTTTGATCAGTGGTGTGCCCTTGTCCACTCTTCTTCTTGGTTTCACGATTATTGGCTTGAGGAGCGCTTCCACGATCCCCAAACGGAGCCTCATTTCTCTGAAATAGACGATCCTCTCCTTTCCGATCTCGACTAGAGAAAATCCGACCTTATCAAACGAAAGGAAGGGAAGAGAGATTATCACAAGGATTTGGTTTCTCTGGGAGCATTGAAGTGACGCAACTCTCGGGTTTTACCGGAGACGCTGAGGTACGCCTAGAAGGCTCCGAAGATCATGAACGTGAAAGTGAGCCCGAGACCGATCCAGTAGCTAAGGTAGAGCGAGTCGAGCTAGAGAGGCTCATTGAGTTCAAGGATTGCCGAGTTGCATTTCCCTACTTGTGAACTTTTTTTATAGAACTGGTTGGGTAGAAAATGTTGGTATAGAAATTTTTACCTCAATTAATTTGGAACTGGTTGAATTAGGCTTAGTTGATTTCTGAATTGGTTTTGACCACCATTGTCTTCGATTTTGTGTGCCTTCTGATTTCAAATTTGGTTTCGTCCATATGTCTCATTTTTGCAAAAATGAGACACAACTATAGAAAAATGGTAGTGGATTGAAAATATCTTATTTTCTTATACAAATGAGACATTTGTTATGAAATGTTTCATTTCTTTGATCCCTTCGTATTTTTACAGCACAATAAAATAAGATATTTGTTATGAAATGTCTCATTTGTTATAAAATGTCTCATTTCTTCTTTTAAAACAAAGTCTCATTTCTGCAAAAATAAAATACAACCATAGAAAATAGAAGGTTGATTGAAAATGTCTCATTTTCTTGCACAAATAAAAGATTTGTTATAAAATGTCTCATTTTTAAAATGGGACGTTTGTTATGAAATATCTCATTTTGTTATGAAATGTATCATTTCTTTGATTCCTTTGTATTTTCATAGCACAATCAAATCATTTCTGCACAAATAAGATATTTTAGTTATATATATAAAATGTCTCATTTGTTATGAATGTTTTGGGATTTGTTATGAATGTTTTGGGATGGTTTACTGTATTCACTATGTTGGATGTTTTGGCATAATTCACTGTGTTGGATGTTTGGCAGCAGCGGTAGTAGTAGTAGCGATGATAGTGATTTGGTGGTGATAACAGTGGCAGAAGTGGTGGTGGTGGTAGTGGCGGTGGCGGTAGTGATTTGGTGGTGGCGGTGGTGGCGGCGCCGGTAGCGATGATGATGGTGGCGATCTGGTGGTGGTGGCAATGGTGGTGGTGTGGCGATCTGGTGGTGGCGGTGGCGGTGGCAGTGGTGGCAGAGAGTGTTGGAAGACAAACCAACGCCAAAATAAAATATATACATGCTCGGTGATCCAGAAAATACATTTTTATTAACTTTCAACAATTACAATAATATAAAATTACAGAAAAATAAAATAACAGAAATAACAAGAATAGAATTTGCAAATCGAGTCCTGCAAACGCAGTTTCCTTAAGAATGATTCACCGCCTACCGATGGTGTTGTAGGTTTTCCACCGGCGTCACTCTCCCAAGATAAAACGGCTACACGATCGTTGGAACACCACCAAGGATCAGCTACGAACGTACTCCGTCTGTCTTTCTCTCTTTTACAGCTTGCAATATACTTTGAGTTGTATCTCTCATTTCTCACCTCTACTGTCTGTTTTTCTCTGTTCTGTCTCTTCTTACCTCTGCTTCTCTCATTTTCTTCTTCCTCTGAATACTGAAAGAGATGACACCATATATAGGCCTTCCATCATGGAGGGGGTTTTAGGAGAATCAATAGCCATGAATGGTATTGATTTTCAAGATTCAATTGTCAATTGAATGGTCAATTCAATTGCAATTGAATTCTGTTATTGAATTCTGGAATTCAATGGCCAATGAATTCACAAAAATTCCAACAGAGAGTGACGGCGATTTGGTGGTGGTGGAGGTGGGAATAGTGGTGGAGGTAAAGGAAGTATTCATAGAGCATAAAAAGTATATTAGAGATAATTTTGGTATGAAAAATATTATAGAAGATTTTTTAAAATATAATCTTTAGTTGTAACTTTTTAAAATAGAAGATTTTTAAATGGGATCTCTATCCCAAAATCCTCCTTTATATTATTAAATACATATATAATGATTAAGCCGAGCTTTACCAAGTCAATCTCATTTTTATTATTAATTTTTTTATTAAAAAATTTATTCGACCGAATTGAATCCACATGTGTTAGTAAAATATACAATACTTGAGATTGTGTTGCGCTAAGAACTACTTCCTTATCAATTATTTTCCCCCCTTTTCAACTTTGAACCAAGCATGAAAACACTAAACTCTTATTGTTTTGATCCAACTTTGCCCAAAAGTCGGATACAATTGAAGTTTCTAAGTTACTTCCAAGAGAACTCCAAAAATGAAATGTTAGAAGCCTGTTGGTCTGTCTTGCCGTGTGGTCCTAAAATTCTCTTGTCACATTAAAAAGGTGCTGATCTTATTTTAAATGCGGATTTGGATAAATCATATTCATTAATTTCAATAATCTTATGTGTTAAAACAATATTCTTGAAGATTCAAATTCAAAATTCGAAATTTGTTTAAATTTCAATAAAATTTTCAGGTTCTAATTCAAGTATTGAGCTAAAACTCAAAAATTTTAATTGTACTGTGTAGAAAAATTTGTTATTCAACCTAAAAGTTTAAACTAAAAAAAAACAAAAAAATTAAAAGTTTAAACTATTAACTTGGCTTTAAGTTGACTTTTTAGCTTTAAGTCACTTTAAGTTAAAAAATTAAAAAATTCGTTTAGTTGAAAAATTAGTGACTTTTAAGTTACCAAAAAAATTAAAAAAATCAGATGTGAAATTCTAAATATGCCCTTATATGTGCCAAAACAGTAAAAAAAAGTCAAAAGAATAAAATTAGAAATTATTATGAAAAAAGCTAAAAAACCTAAAAACAAATAGGCTACAAGCTGAATGATGGAAAAGGAGGCTTTTTGATTTTTTGACTTTTTAAATTTTAAATTAAAAACCAAAAAACTAACTTTAAGTCCATAGCCAAACAAAGGAGTAAAGAGATTTCAGTATTATATTATCACTAATTTTATACCTAATAATATTAAATTAAATACTCAAACATTTTCCTTCACCTGCGGTCACTATTTGAGGTATGTCATGTACAGTATTCTTTGTAGAAATTTTTTATTCAAGATAAAAATTTAAAGTTTTAAGTTATATAAGAGATTTCCAAGAAATTTAAGAATTTAGCTTAAATTTTAAAAATAATAACAAATTCATAAAAGGAGACTCTGAATGCAATAAAAAGAGTCCATTCTGACTTTACCTTCAAATAATTGGAGTCAACAGCTAATTGGGTGAACTGTAGGTCTCGTTTGGTTTTTAATTTTAAGTTGGGCTTAAAGTGTTTTAACATAAAGCATAAATGAGCTTTTAGTCTCATTTGTCAACTTTAATTTTATACTTTCTTATTTATTTACTTTTAGCCTTTTTTTCTTAACTTAAAGTGTTTTTATATATTTTAAAAAATGTCCTAACTTCTATTATATGCACAAACTTTTCAAAAAAATATATATTTTTAAATATATTCATCGAGATTTACCAAATAAAATATATATTGAATATAAAATTATATAAAAATAAAAACAAAAATTGTATCAACTTCTTTCAACTTGATTTTTTTGACTTATTGTATTATTACTGTTTGACTTAAAATTATTTTAAGCCATTTTTTAAAACTTATATAACTTTAAATGACTCAAAACAAAAAATATAACTTCAAGTTATCAAATTAGTCCCATATATATGATATTCTATCATTTTAATAATGATTGTTTTATTTTGTATTGATATTTTCAAGATATCAACAACTATCACATCCTAATTTTTTTTTTACCTGCACGTAAATTTTGAGTTAATTAATTATTAATATTGGTCTCATTAATAAAAATTTTAAAGATAAAATTTTACTTTTAAATTTAAAAATTAATCATGACAAATGTTTTCTTATTTATTGTAAATTTTAAAATTCTCAAACCTTTAATATATAAATTCATTTTTAATAAAATTAATATTTTTAAAACTTATTCGTTGAGCCCTATTAAATAAGATCTATATTTAATAAAAAAAATTATGTAAACTAATAAAATTTAGAAATTTGATAATTTTTTTATTTATTTGAAATCGAGAAACTCCTCAGCCTAAGAAAAGTAAAAAAGTGGTTTTTCTTAAGAAATGTAAAAAAAGTGTCTTTTCTTTTTAATTTTTAAAAATTTTAAAACTAATTTTTTATTTTTAAAATTGATAAAACTTTTAATTTGAAATTTCTCAATTTTAAAATTAATTTATCAATTTTAAAACTTAATTTTTCAATTTTAAATTATTTTTTTTGAAATTTAAAACTTAATTTATAAGTGTTAAATTGATAAAACTTTCAATGGCTATATTTCTTTCTATTTGTAAATAAATAATAGTTATTTTTATTAACTTTAAAAAATAATCAAATGTAATTGAGAGCTAAATAACTAATGCTAACCATTTAAATTTAAAAGTACATTAAATAAATAAAAATATAATAAGACCTGAAATTTTAAAAAATAAATATAAAATTAATTCTTTCATAATTTTATGATTTGAGACTTCCCTAAAAAAATCCCTTATATTTTTCCTTCTTTGCCAAAGTTCAAAAATTCTCATTGATTCTTTTTAATTCAAAAAATTCATCACAAACCGGCATTTACCGGTAACGGTAACCGTCTCGTCCCCGGAAAAAAACAAGTGGCATTGGAGCGGTTGGTCTAAAAAAGACTGAGCGTGAGCTCAAACTGTGAATAAGCCACGCTCTTCCTCCTCCTCCTCCTCCTCCTCTCTCTCTCTCTCTCTCTCTCTCTCTGTAAAACTCTCTCTCTATCTCTCTCGAAAGCAGCCGCCATGGAAGAAGAAGCTGCTAAGGAAGGGAACCAGCAAGTCCTGAAGGTCCTAGAAGCTCTGAAACAAGCTTCGCACGATTTACAGTCAAACCCAACTCCCAAATCCGCCGACTCCAACTCGTCCGCCATTAAAGCCCTCCTGGAGCTCGAGACCGAGGCCGACTCCATCCTCTCCACCGACCCTTACCTCTCCGCCCTCTCCCACCACCTCTCCTACCTCAAATCCATTGTCGTCTCCCTGGAGAAATCGCGATCCCGCCACGGCCTCAGGTCCTTCCTCACTCGCCGGGTCTCCACCCACGAGATCTCCCGCGTCGCCATCTCCATCGAGTCGGAGATCCAGGCGTGGATCGACCGCGAGAGCATCGAGAACCTCGCTCGATCGCTGAAAATACCGCCGCCGTTGTCCGCGGCCGAGGAAGAATCCTTGATTCGGATGTTGATCCAGTTCGGGAACAGGGTTTCTCAAGGGTTCAATCGCGAGCTCCAAGATTTGATTCTCAAGTCGAAAGTTTTTTCAGAGCTGGAATCGGTTCTGTGTAACCCCCAATTCTCTAAACACGTCCGGGAACAAGCCGCTTTCGACGTTGCAGAATTGATTCGGTTCAACAAAGACGTGTTCGTCGGACAAGTCTTGATGGGGCAGACCGCTCGAGCGGTCATCTCCATGTCCTCGCCGTCGTCCCTGAAAGTCCTCTGTTCGCTGATCAAGTCGATCAAAAGCCCGTTAGTCGACGAGATTGAATCCGCCGGCGACATTCCCATTATCGTCAACCTCATCAAGGCCGAGGACCTGTCGATTCGAGTAATGGGAATGAACTGCGTTCTGGAAATCGGGTATTTCGGGAGGAAAGACGCCATTGATGCGATGCTGAGAGCGGATTTGATAAAGAAGCTGGTGGAATTGCAGAGGTCGGAGTTGGGTGGGGATTTGATAGAGGTGGGGAAGATGAGAGAGAGTGGAGAGAGGAGGTACTTGGAGAGCCACCCATTTGCGAGCAGTGTAGCGAGATTTGCGGTGCAATTGGAGGTAGGGGAAGGGCTGAGGCAGAGAGAGAGGAGGGATTTGAAGCAGGAGATACTGAAGAGAGTGAGGGAGGCCTGTGTTTATGATGCTGAAGCTGCCACCATTGTTGCTGAGGTTTTGTGGGGTTCTTCCCCTTAGAAGTTAGGGGAAGGGAAGGGAAGGGAAGGGAAGGGGAGATTTCAGGAAGTGGAATTTTGTAGTTATTTTGATTCTTGTGATATATTGATGTAATTATGGATGTATTTAAGGTTGTAGAGAGATATTGTTGAATAAGTTAATCCAATCACATTGATTCAAATTGTTGAATTAAATGCACAATGTATGAGAATGGGAAGTGACACTGTTGTATAGTTTGCTTTTGGTATTTGCTTTAATTTAATAAGGGTAAATTATAATAATTTTTTTAAAGGTACGAGTTAAATAAGCTAATTTTATTTGTTTGAAAAAATTACATTGACATTTTTTAGTATTTAATGTCGTTAATAAAATTAATTAAAAGATAAATTTATTTTCAGAGGTGAAAATTTTTCCTATTTTCTTGGGAGCTCCTATAACTTCGCATTATTTTTTTGTTTTTTGTTTTTTTGAAATGATTAAATTTTTTTAAGAGGTCTAATTTATAAAAAACAATAATTTTTTTAAGTGTGTAGAATATTTTTTTAGAGTAATTTTTTCTTTTTATTAAAATATGTAATATTTTTTTTATTTTTTATTTTAAAGTTATAATGTTTAAAATATTGGCACGAATTTTTTATTATTAAGAGTAGAATTAATTTTTAATTAAAAGTATTCTAGTCATTTTGTTAAAAAAAAAATAGTGTATTTATGATGTGTATAATTATTTTTTTCTTAAAACAAGAAATTTAAAACTTAGTTAAATTTTTTAAAGAAATCAAATGATATGGTATAAAAGTGAACTTTTTGTATTGAATTCATATTTTTAAATAGCTTTTACAACACTTAAGTGATGGATAATAAATACTTGTAAAAATATATTAAGGGAGGTAGACCATATTTTTGGGGGGAGTGAGAGATTCGCCCACACAATTTTGTTCTTTTACTTAAAAAAAAAATTTCTTTAGTGAGTTAAGAGTGTATAAAATTTAAATTTTTTACAAAAATTTTCAACATATGGTGACATGATCTAGTTAGAATTCACGAATGACGTTAAATGAAAATGATCACTTTTCTATTGTAACTTGCATTAAGATATTTTTCACTTTGCACTATGAAAATATACACAATTTTGTTTTTATACTTAAGAAAATACCTTTAGTGAATTGAAAATAAAACTCACGTAGGCTGAGAGACACTACTTTATAGAGATGAGTCAAGACAATGTAAAATTAATATTTTTTATATTTATATTTATAAAATATATATTACAATTAAAATTTTATATTATATTATATATTTGTGTATATTATTCACTATAAAATAATATTAGACTCAGCATATTCAAGTTCGGAATTCTTATGCGTCCGTTTAATTTGTGAAAGACATTTGAACGAATCATGGGTCTCCATTTGTTATTAGTGAAAAAATTTGTTATTAGTGAAAAAATATTTTTAAAATTTTACTTAAAGAAGTTTATTTTAAAAAAAAAAATTAACTTAAAAAATAATAAATCTAAAATGTAAAAAAAGTTGAGAGGAAGGGAAAATATAAGTTTCTAATTTAAATATAATCTTTTCATATTTACAGTCTTAGAAAAAGACAATCAATTCACCACAATTAAACATATTTAATTTGTAATGAAAATATAATTTATTTTTATAGCCTTAATGGTATTGAATAATAATATAATTATTTTGTATAATAAAATACTTTCTTATTTAAGGATGCAAATAAAATTTCTAACAAATTTGTAATAATGATAATTTTATTACCCATAAAATATTTAACTCGTGACCATTAAACTACATTATGGCCCTATAAATTTTTTTGTAATAATTATATAATGAAATAATAAAATATTTAATTTAATTTATTTTTAATATTTTATTTTTATTAAAATTATCCTGCAGTTCTTACCTTAAAGTAAAGATTTGTTAAGTAAAAAAAAGTTACTTAACAGCTCTTACCTCATGGTAAACAAATCTTAAAAGATTCCTTAAGTAAACAAATTTTGATAAAATCTAAACAGAAAAGATTCGTTAAGAAAAAAAAATCTCTACTTAACAAATCTAAATTGGAAAAGATGAAAAAAGTTAACAAATCTTTACTTCACAGTTCTTACCTTAGTTTTTTCAGTTAATGAAAAAGAGAGAAAGTATGAGCAATTGTGAAAAGATTCGTTAAGTTATTGGTCACATCATTGATTGACTAACGAAAAACTAACATCGTAAGTTGATATGTAATACAAAATCAAATATCAAAGGATGTCAATGTAATTTTTTCAACGTGTGGGATAAATTGTATTTAACTTATACTTCATTAAAGACGTTGCAATTTATTCTTAATTTAATGTTGTAGTAGAGCTGTGTGGTGGTAGCAGCTATATTGGCGATGATGGTGGTTGTGATGGCAAAGAGTGACGGTGGCAGTGAAGGTAGTGTTAGGGAGTTGATGGATGAGGTGGTAGTAGTGGTAGTAAAGGGTGATAGTAGTGGTAGTGGTGACGGTGGAGGTAATGTTAGGAAAGTGATGGTGATAGTGGTGGTAAAGAGTGATGGTAGTAGTGATGGTGACTCTGGAGGTAGTGTTAGGGAAGCGGCGGTGTTAGTGGTGATAGATATGATGACAAATAATGATAATAGTAATGGTGTTGGTTGGAAAGAATAGTAAATGGTAGTAGCGATTAGTATTGGGTGGTTGTAGGGGTGTAAAAATGGCCCGAGCCTGGATAGGAGTTCGAAACCCGTCACTGTTGAAGTCTGGGTTGTAGGGGTGTAAAAATGGCCCGAGACTTGACGGGGGCCCGAAGCCCCTCACTGTTGAAGTCTGTGCCGGCCCGGCCCACCACTGTTCATGGGCCGGGTTTGGGCCGCCCGCCTAAGCCCGCTGGGCTTGTTTGGCCCGGCCCGAAACCCTCCTGCTTATAAGCCCGGCTCAGGCCCAAGTCTAGCCTATCCGTTGGGCCTGGCCTGGCCTGGCCCGCCCGACCCTATCCTCCTCAAACGGCTAATTTTGGAATTTAACGGCCCGAATTAATTTTTTTTAAAAATCAACTGATAGAATTGTTTGACCGTTGGGCCTGGCCAACGGTTAGTGTTTTTTTTTAATAAATTTTTTTCCTCTAAATAGAGAGCCTCCATTTCATTTTTTTCATATCCCAACAACTCCCTTCTCTCTAATTTTTTTCTCTAATTAGTCGGTGATATTAGGATTCGACAATATTTGGGTTCGATACAATTGTTGGTGAATCAAGTAGTAAAGATAAAAAAATCGAGATCAAGATTAAAACACCAATCGATTGAGATCAAGATAAAAGATCGGAGTTCCTTAATTCGATTTGCTTTATTTTTTGTAATTTAATTTATTTATTGCAATTTAATTTTTTTGTAATTTTATGCAATTTTTTTAAATTCTAGTCTCTATTCTCTAAAAAATTAATTAATTTGTTGCAATTTCAATTCTAGTCTCTAAAATAATTAATTTATTTGTTGCAATATTTAATTGAATTTTTAATACATTTTTTAAAATTCAAATTAATTTTAAAAAAAATTTAAATTCTATTTCATTGTCAGTTTTTTTAAATTCTAGTCTCTATTCTCTAAAAAATTATTTTATTTGTTCAATTTAAATTCTAGTCTCTAAAATAATTAATTTATTTGTTACAATATTTAATTAGATTTTTAATACATTTTTTTAAAATTCAAATTAATTTTAAAAAAAAATTAAATTCTATTTCATTTTCAATTTTTTTAAATTCTAGTCTTTATTCTCTAAAAAATTAATTTATTTGTTGCAATATTTAATAAAAATTTTAATACATTTTTTAAAAAAATTCAAATTAATTTTAAAAAAAAATTAAATTCTATTTCATGTTCAATTTTTTAAAATTCTAGTCTCTATTCTCTAAAAGATTAATTTATTTGTTGCAATTTAAATTCTAGTCTCTAATTTATTCTCTAATTTATTAATTTATTTGTTGTAATTTAAATTCTAGTATCTAATTTATTAATTTATTTGTTTCAATTTAAATTCTAGTCTCTAATTTATTCTCTAATTTATTAATTTATTTGTTTCAATTTAAATTCTAGTATCTAATTTATTAATTTATTTTTGCAATTTAAATTATAGTCTCTAATTTATTCATTTAAAATTTAATAATTTTTTTAGAAAAATTGATAGATTAAAATATTTTTCCCGTTAAGGAGGAAGAAAATATTTTTACATTTTCACCTACTGGTCATGCTCCTATTCCAGCCACTGTTTCATCTGCATCTGCATCTGCATCTGTAGGTTTATCTAGTAAAAAACTTTAAATGTGTGAAAATTTTTTGAAAAAAATAATGATGGCACCGTTACTGTTAAAAGCAAAATGTAAAGTTTGTAATAAATTACTTTCGGGTCACACATCGAGTGACACTAGCCACTTACGTAGATATGCTGATATTCATCGTAAAAATTCACCTCTTAGTGTCACTTCACAAATGCAAATAGGTAGGGATGCAACTGGTAATATTACAAATTTTTTATGGGAACAAACCCGCACACAAAATTCTGTTATTGATTATATAATAAAACAAGAATAGCCATTTTCAATGAGTGAACAACCGGTATTTAAAGAAATGATACAAACCAGATTTGTTCCGCAATTTCAACGTTTTTTTAGAAATACTACAAGAAATAGAGTTTTAAGTAGATTTGATGAAATTAAAATCGAGTTAATAGATTTATTTACAAATTTAAAAGGAAAAAATAGTTTAACTTCTGATTTATGGACTGCTAGAATTGCTCAAGAATTTCAATGTATTACAGCACATTTTATAGATAATGATTGAAATTTATGTAAAAGAATTTTTTTATTTAAAACTATAGAATTTTCCTATACTAGTCAATTTTTAGGTTATGTTATTAGGTAAGAACTAGGTACGTGGGGTATTTAATGCTTCTTATAATAATGAATGCGTTAATTATTTAAAACGTTATTTACAGTTTTCATTATCTGGTTCTTTATTTCATGTTCGTTGTTCCGCACATATTATTAATTTAATTGTGAAAGAAAGACTTAAATATTACAACGAGTCTCTTGAAAGAGTTAGGTTAGCAGTAAGATGTATAAATAATAGTAGTAGAAGAGTTGATTTAAATAGAAAAATATGTCAACAAAAAAATATAAAATGTAAAAAATTACAATATGATGTAGACACTAGATGGAATTCGACATATCAAATGTTACAATTAGCAATAAAATAAAAAAAGCAATTGATTTATTTTATGAAATAAATACAGATATTAATTTTGAACCACCAATGTCTAGTGATTTGAAAAATTTAAATGTATATAAAAAATTTTATAAAATTTTTGATTAAGCAACAAAATTATTTTCTTTTATTTACACTCCTACTACTCCATTAGTTTTACTACAATTAAAAGAAATTAGCGCAGTATTTGATAAGTTTTTACTCAATCTAAATTATTATCCAATGATATTTAGTATGAAAGATAATTTTGATAAATATTATAATGAAATAATACATATTTTTGGAATAGCCTGCATACTAGATCATAGGAGTAAAAATATTAGTTTACAATATTTTTAAAAAAATATTTATGATAATATAAACCAACACTTAAATATTTATATGGTGAATATAAAACTCAAATAGTACCACAATGAACACAATCCCATAGGTCAAGTACTTTATCTCGAAATCGTAATGATAATTGGTCTATCATAAAAAATATGCAATTTTTGAGGCTCATGGGAGTTCTATCACAGAACTCTAACGTTATTTTGATGCTGTAGAAAATATAGATGAAGATAATTTTG
>JAOTRH010100181.1:0-15969 GCA_034768845.1 Heliamphora exappendiculata
ACTAGCCACCTTTCCTATCCAGTTCTTTCTTGAGAAAATTATTTAAAAAATATGAAAATTCAGTTTCCGTGTAGTTAGTACAAAGCCAACCCGGTTTCCGGACTATTCATTTTGTTATTTATGGTGTTTCCATTATATACTTAAAAAAAATTAAGTTAATTAAATATTATTAAGTATCTAATTAAATAATATTTACTTTTAAAAATATGTGAGGCCTTTCATCAACTACTCTTTTATATACTTTTTACTTGTTTAGGCATGTTTATTTTTTAAATGAATAATCAAAATACTTAGAGATTATAAAATAAACGATTTTAATTATTAAAATATTAAAATATAATTGGAGTAGATCAACTTCGCTCAAAATAGATGAAAATAGAAAAGACAAATAGAGAGTAGCTTTATTCCCATTTTTCCACCAAATTGTTCTAATATTTTTAAGAGCAATGCTACGTGCATTTCATGTTTTTATTTATTTTTACGCACTCTAAAACTCATAAATTGTGAGTTGCACTTTAAAACCTATAAATGGTGGAGTTTTGATGCAATAATAAAACTGTCTGATTTGAAAGTTATCAATTCAAAATGCGTAAATAATTTTTTATAAATACAAAATAAAATAACATATCATTTATTCTTTATGGATCGTCTATTTTCTCAAACCCTACACAAGTAGAAATTTCGTATATGGAGCTGCTTTTTTTTACTCTAACACCCACAATTTATACAACTATAAAGTAAAACAGGAAATAAAACGTAGTTTTATTCTTTGGGACGAGCTAAAAAATTTTCTCCCTGTGCGAAGGATTAGGAATTGATAGGAGACCTGCAAGTTTAGGGACAGATCTCCAGCAGCATTGGCCATTGGAGAGGATGAAGTTAATAAGCTTCTTGTCCTCTTCAGCTGTCCATGGCCCCTTCTTCAACCCTACTTTGTCACAGCAAGGCTGTCTCCCCATCTTCTTCAACCTCAACCTCAACCTCAATGAAGATATATATATATATATATATATATATAGAGAGAGAGAGAGAGAGAGAGAGAGAGAAAAGAGTGTAGAGAGAACTGGGAAGACTTAAACACCATCTTCTTATATATAATCAACCCTTCTTCTCTAGAAGGACACGGCTATTGGGTTTTTTTTTTCTTTTTCTTCTAGTTTTTCTTTTTCTTTTTTCTTTTTTAATTTTTAAATTTTTTTGAACGCACACGTGTACTTATTAAAGGCAGCGCGTCCCACACGTGCGATGTCACCATCGAATACCGACGCCTGAGTCACATAACCATCCACCCAATCACTTATCTATATTTTTATGTCTGTATAAAAATATAAATATATAAATATAAAAGTATATCTATATTTTTATGTATAACCACACAAGAATTAAGCTATCAAGTTTTTAAGTTTTGAAATTAAAACTTTAGAGGATCGAACCCTCGAATCTCAAACTTTGACAATCAGACCCACTCTAGTTTTCAATCCCTTAATAATTAATGACAAATATTACATAGTTTTAGAATATTTTACCAATTGTTATGTGGTATTTTTTAATAATAAAAAGATAATTAATATATATTAAGTTGTCATTCTTTATTTCTTATTTTATTAATAAAAATAAGTTAATATTATTTTATTTTTTATTTTTATTTTAGCGGATTAGCACGTGGAAGTGTAAATTCAAGAATCAATATAGTTGAAAAAAGTTAAATAATAAAATAGATTAATTTTTAAATTGTAAATAATTATAATTTTAAAATTAAGCAATGAAAAATATTTGCTAATTATTTTGGACAAAACCAAAATTCAAACAACTTCAATTTTAAAAGAATCCTTACTTCAATTTGAAGTATGAGAATTAAGGTTGAACCCACCACCCTCACACATCAGCATGAAAAAACAAAAATAAAATGTAAATTAAGCGCACCTAAAATCATTAAAAAGAGGTTGGGACAAAATGAAAGTAAACCCATTGGATCAACAGGATGGAGACGCTCCAAATGATCCAGTGAGGTTGAATTTTTAATGGATCATGCTCAGTTCTATGTAAGATCATATTTTCGTATGTAGTTGTTGTGGTTGTAAACCCATTGGTCTTCTTTTTTTAATGGATCACGCTCCAAACCCATTGGTCTTCTTTTTTCTTGTTAAACTCTCTTCTTCATATTATATATATATATATATATATATATATATATATTATTGTGTAATAAAAACAGGTAAAATTTACAGATTAGCAAGGGACACAGTAGTAGGTTGAATTATCATTACCACACAGACAGAGTCTCGCAGGAACGGTACATATGCGGCTTGGTCAGATCGATAAGTGCATAATATCTCTATAGATTGGTATGGAACACATTGATAAGTAGAGTAGCCACTACTACACAAACATAGTCTAACAAGGACGACACAAAACATATGCAATTTGATCAAACCGACAAGCAGAGTATGTCAGTCTGCACTTGGTAATAAGACCGACAAGCACAGTACATCTTTATAGATTGGTAAAGGACATAGTGGTAAGTGGAGTTACCACTACCATACAGGTGGAGTCCAGCAGAGACGGTAAAAGACTCAGATATTTATGGCTTGGTCAGATTGACAAGCAGAATATGTTGGAACTTCATAAGAATATAGCACCAATCGATGTGAAGCTCAGGCAGAATTGTTTACTTAGAAAATCGGGTGACGGTGATTCAAATCAACAGCACCGAGAATAGTGCAATAGAAATTCTTCGTCTTACCAGAAAGGTACAAGCAACTCAAACTGAGATAAGTAGCAAGTAGCAATGTCAGATGAGATGAAGTCATCACAAAAGGCTGAGACTTGAGAGTTGGAAAAGAATTTCAAGAAAGAGAATGTTGTTGATAGCAAGAGGGTTAAGTTCAAGCTTGATTTGGATTTGGTCCAGATTTATTCAGTTTGATTATCAGAGATGGTGGAGCACCCATACCCGTGAAAAGAGTACAGGTCAGACAACTAACAGTTTTTTAAGATGGTTCAAAAATTCGAGTCAAGGTAAAGATTGTTGAGTTTTATGTCTTGAATTTATAACATTCTGGTCTGGAAAGATGTCGAACAATGTGGAATGCTGAAAGTGGTAAAAATCTATCACCAAAAGCTTTATAAACTACGGAGAAATCGGGGCTTGTAAGAGACTAATTGAGCAGTCTGTGCAGGACTGTAGGAGGCTAGGATTGCAGCTGTTATATGTTTTGACTTAGTTTTGTGTTATATAAATAGAGGGTTATGTACTAAGAAACCTTAAGAGAGTTAGGATACACTAGAGATGCTTAGTTGGAAGTCAGAGAGTGTAAAGAGACGCCCAATATAAAGCCTAGTTCTTTTAATCTTTATTATTGTTCATAGTGAATTGTTTCTTCTCTCTCGTAAATATAGGCAGTGTGCCAAACCACGTATATTCTTGTGTTCTTTATCAGTATTCTTGATCTTTATTTTGCTTTGTGTGGATTAAAGTCTATGTAAGAATTCATTACCTAATCAGTTCTTATTATTGGAGATTTGAGTGTTTCAAATCCCAACAAATAGATGTATTTGGTGTAAAATAAACTGTTCATTTTATCAAATAGAATGCGATTTGTTCTTGTATTTAGCGATATCCAATTAAATTGAATTTTAAGATGAATAACTTTTTTCATCGTGATGTATGTATTGAAGAATTCAAACCATCAGTGAGAATTCATTTTGGACACATAAAGTTGAGTGTGGAGCGGGTTAAAGAGATATGATTTTGAGAGATGTGGTCTCCAAATAATAAAAAAATTATTACGTCCACTTAGAGTAATATGTCGTATTATTTATGTAGTACTTTTAATAAATAATAATATACAATGTATATTAACTAAATTATTTTTATTTATTATCTATCAAATAAGATGGACTAATATTATTCTTCACACAGTATTTTTTGTTACATGATTAACGTGCGATGAATTATGGAAAAATTACTCCAAAAAGTAGCCTGAGGTGAAAGATGCCAATGTTTGCATGACACGTGTCAGGACATGATAATAACCTTGGCCTCCCCTTAGGGTGATGAGTTTAACCGAGCGTCACCTATTGTTCCACAATTTAAAAGCCCTGATATTGCTTTTCAATTTGTAAATTATTATATAAAGTATGATTTGAACTATGTTGAGTTTACTGTATTTAATTTGTAGAAAGAACTTTCAAGTTCCAACTCTGGGAAGGAAATATATAATTTAAATTACTGAAATGCCAAGTTGGTGTCTGATGAGGATGAAGATGAATATTCATATAGAATAATTAATTAGCGTAGTTGAGATGAATATTAAAATAAAAGTGAGATAAGATTCCAAGATCTCGAGAGAATTAAGATTGAAATAATTCGCAAAATAATAAAGATAGCATGAATTCAAAATAAATTAAGAAAAGACAAATTAATTAATTAAGGTGGTTTAGTTATATGTATGCGATGAAAATTAGTAGATGTGAAGGATAAGAAGATTGATAAAATTATTGTTAATAAAAATACTAGTAAGCTAGGGGAGAAAAAAATAATGAAATTGAAATTGAACATTGTTTTAATATGAATTTCTTAAATCTAACTAAGTGTTTTACTGTTGAAATAGTAAACCAAACCAAATCAAAAGAAATTTAAGTATTTGTCCCAATCAATTGAGATTAGTTATATTAATTTTTTTACGCTATTTTGTTATGTTAAATGACATATTTTAAATTAGTTTCAATAAATTTATATATTTTCTTAATACGACATCCCGTATCAATTTAAGTCTACTTCTTCCTCTAATATTCTTATTACTCAACAACTGCATCAATTGGTTTACATTGTATTTGTCAAAGCTATCTACTAATTGAACCAAAAAAATTTATGAAACCAATCCCAAGAACTTGAAAGCAGAGTTGCTATTATTTTGGTTTTGATTTGAAAAAGTCAAGTTGATATGGTGAAAGATGTTAAAAAAATGATAAATGTGATGAAGTTTAAGAGGTTGATATAGTCTTAGATTAGTTGTTAAGATAAGTTTGGGGAGAACTTGAAGTTGACAAATTAAGGGGTTCCCAATTGTGACTAACAGTGATGTTGCGAGAAATAATATGTGACAAATGGTGGTGGTTAACTTGTGAAAATCATGAAGGAAATTGTAAAATATTATGTACCCATCATGCATATTCAAACTCATGCACATTGTAATATTATATAGTATGGTTTGAGTGACGAAAATTAACCGTCATACTAAAAAATTAAAAATAATATGAGTAATTAAAGATAGTAATTTGAATGACCAATTCTACTATTCACTCAAAAGAATGTGTAGTTGAACCAAAATTTTATATAAACTAATCTCAAATAAGAACGGAACTATTGTCGGGGAATGGAGGGCCATGGCCCCTATGCTTTTTTCAAATAGTTTTCTTATATAAATTATAAGAAAAATTATTGAAAAAAAAAATAATGCAAAATTTTAAAAAACTAGTGTAAAATCAAATATATAAAACTTTATTAGTATTTGTCAAAAAAACATTTATAAAAATATTTTTTTAACTTTAGTCCAAATTTTAATATTTTTTGGATTCCTATTGTCACGAAAAATTAAAAATTAAAATGTAAAAATTGTAGACCAATTTTTCTAAAAAAAAATAAAACAACAATTATTTTTAGTCAAAGTAAATTTTATTTTTCTTTTTAGTGAATTTTGTTTTAACATTGGTCTTTTGCTAACTTCTAAAAATATTACCAAACACCACCTTTAAAAAAAATCTGAATGAACGTTGTGTTCCATTTAAATAGATCATAAGTTATAAATGTACAAAAATCTAATTATACTATGATATTTGTTTCCTTTTTATGTTTTTGAGATTATAATTTTATTTATTTTCTTATGCAAGTATAAATTATTATTATTTTTGTTTTCTATTTAAAATAAAATAATTTATATCAATGTGCAAAAATAGGATTTATTTTGGCTCCCGAGTTAATAAATTTCTAGTTCCGTCGCTGGTCTCAAAAATTGATTTAATAATACATAAAAAGTTTCGAACCTAAAATTTTAGAGTGAACAAACTCTCAATTCTCAACCTTTAACATGTTAGATCCATCTCATTTTATTAGTAGATTATTATTAATAATAATAATAGTAGTAGTAATAATTAATAATATTGTTAATTTTATGGATCTAAGTGTATTCATTTTTTAGGCTTAAGTGTAATTTTATAAAACTAAAAGGACTTCTTGTGAAATAGTTGAAATTGAGATTAGGTGTCAATTTGGGTGTAAAAGAGTGCGTATGTGCTTGAACATGAAAGTAGTGTGGACGTGTATCTATACTATTTACAAAGGGTTAATTTCATTTATATTTCTTAAATTATTATAAAAAAATTTCTTTCATTCTTAAACTATTAATCTTACTTATTTGGTCCCTCAACTATTTAATTTATTATTACTTGATCAAATTAAAAATTATCATTTACTAAAAAAGCTATCTTTTTTTCTTTTTCTACTTTACTCTATTTTGATAACAAAAAGAGTTAACTTTTTTTCCATAAATAACAAAATTACTAATTTGTCAACAAAAAATATGGAAAATTTCTACTAGACTATTTTTCGTCAATAACTTTCCATTACAATGGGCAAAATAACTAATTTTTCCAAACAAAGAGTGAAAATAGTTACAAAATTGTTTTTCTTTAATAATTTTTTCACAGCAATCATCAAAATGATTGTTTTGTCAACAAAAAAATGAATGAAAATGGTTACATGATGTTTTTTATTCACTAAGTAGACAATAATTTTTAATTTGGCTTAATATGAATAAATTGAATACTTAAGGGACGAAGTAGGTAAAATTAATAGTTGAGGATCCAAAAAAAAAATATTGATAATTTAGGGGTTAAAAATGAAATTAACCCATTTACAAAAGGAATTCATAAATTTTGAAGTTGTCACATAATTTTTAGTTATAAAATTACTCACAATTTAACTGACATTCTTTATTAGTTAAAGGAATAAAATTATAATTTTATAATACACACACACACATATATATATATATATATATATATATGTGTGTGTGTGTGTGTGTGTGTGTGTGTGTGTGTGTTTCGGTATGTAATTTTAATTGCTATTATGTGTATATCAATTATGCTTGACATAATTAAAGTTCATTCTTTGTGTGTTATTTAATTTAAGGGGAAAAAAAACAAAGGACAAGAAGGATCAAATTAGAGAGAAATTGAGTGAGTTCAAAAAAAAGGGCAAATAACTGATTATTGAATATAAAAGAATTTTTAAAAAATAAATACACTTAGATCCATAAAATTAATATTATTAATTAATTATTACTATTATTATTATTATTATTTATTAATAAAATGAGACAAATCTCACATAACCACCAAGCTAACCCTTTGAAATTATGATTACTTATTATCTTTTCAAATATTATTAGTAATAAGAACCATACGCTCATAATACAAACTTTCTTTTCTTTTAGGCTATGAGTCCTTATTGCCTTTTTTTTTTCTTCTTTCTTTTAAAAATAACTATAATAAGTAATAATTGTAACTTGAGCTTAAACCTTTGATCATTTTATTTGATTAATAATTTTCTTGAGTCGTTGCATTTTTACTTTCTCAGGAGATGCTAACTTTTGCGACTTATTTAACTTTTTCTATATAAATCCAAACAGCCGACTAGAGAACGAACATTAATGTTAGGAAAATAATAGAATGGGCGACTTAACGGGCCGAACACCACCAAACTGAGCAGGTGTTTTTTATTTATTGGTAAACAATTATGTAAATTTAAATAACTCTCTAATTTAATTCATCCACTATATAGATTTGGCGAGAGTACTTCGGCCAAGTTATTGGCACGAGTAACATTACTTTGTTAGGAAATGGCAAAATTTTTGCTTTCAGATTAGGTACAAATTAGGTGTGAAGGATTGACTAATGGAATCCCAGAGTTGGCCAAGTGGAGAAATCATTTATAATTTATTTAATTTGATGGACAAGTTTATCTTGAACTCGAACCCTAAATTTACATGCCTTAATACCTAAAACCATTTTGATCTCCTGCTGGATTTGGAGACTTGGGTTTTAATTGTTAATTTTGGTTTTTTTGACTTTTTAGTTAAGATGCTAAAAAATTAATGTTATTTATTTGGTAAAAAAATAAAAAAATTAAATAGTTAAAAAGTCAAATTAATATAAAAATTTCTAGAATATTTTATTTAAATTTTTATCACTTTTAAAATACAATACTATTTTTTATTCATAACTTGTTTACCATCACTACTAATTACATATAATTGTTAATATCAAATATATAAAAATGGTAAAATTGTTCACTTTGAACAAAAAGTAAAAAAAACTAATTTTTTATCCAAATAATTAATTTCAAAATAACTAGCTTAAAAACTAAAGTAGCAAATAATCTATTTGAACTCAATTAAAAAAAAATTTTGATTAAAAACAAAAAAAAATAAAAAAAATCTAATTTTAAGCTGGTTGCTAGTTTTGGTCCATAAGTATTTTTTTAGGGAAATGGGTCTATATCATGTCAGGGTTTACTCCCGTTTAAAAGTTATTTTTTTATTTAATTTTATGATTTAAATCGTAGATCTTGCCAAAACACTATTCATATAGAAAATTTTGATTTATTGGATGCCAATGATTTGATACATTTATTTAATTGTTTATTTCAAAAATTTTACCAATTATTTAATTTTTAAAAACAAATAATGTTTACACTTAATAATATTCAATAAATTTAAATTTTTGTTATGTAATGTAATTTATAAGATTTACAATATAAATGGTATAAATTATAAAATTATATTAATAAAATTAAGATCCCTTTAAAGCAGAACAAATCATGGTGAGCAGCAACAGGACCATTCACATTTTTTTAGCAGTATATGGGTGCGATATTTTAGAGTGGCGACAGGTTTGGCCAGCCTGGCATGGGCCCGCCTACAACTTGACGCTGACACGGCTACATTGAGCTTTTTGTTTAACATGGTTAAAATTAGTAATTTTAAAATTATAATTTATAATAAAAATTATAAATAATTATTAAATATATTAATTTATAATTAAAATTAAAAAAATTATAACTTATTAGAAATTATTAATATTTTAAAAAAATTATAATTTATTTCTAAGTTATGAAATTATAGGTAAGTTATGAAATTATAAAAGTATAATCAAAATAATATAATTATAATTTTTTATTGTAATATTTAATAATTAACATATTAATATAAAAGTAATATTAACATATGAAATTATAATATTTAATAATTAACATACACTTGTTGTCTGATATTATAAATTTACATGTACAATAAATATTAATAATCTTACTTAAAATTATAATTATATTATTTTGATTATACTTTTATAATTTCATAACTTACCCTTTAAGAAACTTACTTAAACAATTTTCGGCCTTATTTGATGGTAAGTATAGGAGATAAGATTAGATTAGTAATTTATTGAATTCATTAATACTCTATTTGATTATTTTAAAATAGATTGAATTAGTAGTTCACTTGGACTAATAATTTCACCAAATTAAGGTATTACTAATATCCATTAAAGATAGGTATTAATTGTTGCTAATAACTTGGATTGCAAATAAAATGATTATTACCCTTATATATTTATGGTTACAATAAACTTGAAAAAAATTAAGAATTCAAATGATTATTACCTTTATATAAATTAACCTGTCTTATTTTTTTGAATTTTTAACTGAAAACTCTTTATTTTAAATAGTATTAAAAAAATTAAGAATTAAAATTAAACCGTGAATATTATAGAACTAAATTGAATCAAGCTAATAAACAACGAATTGATTCTGATTTAAAATTACAATTCTTCGAATAAATTATTGTATAATTTATGTTAATTAAATTAATTACACATTTATTTTTCTTTTTTATTCATTTTTTCTTTATTTTTTTTATATTATTACTTTTATATTTTGTTTTATTACTTGTTTCAAAGGACTACAAAAAGACATTCTCATATGATCTATAAACTATCATTATATTTTATCTATTTTAATTTTATTATTTTAATATCAATTATTAATAGTCTATGAAATGTACAATATTACAAAATTATGAAACAAAATAAAATTTAACTTATAAAAGAGAAAAACAAAAAAATGAGAAGAGGCAAAAAGAAAATAATTAATATTTTAAAGCTTTTTTATTTATATATAATATATTATGTATAACGTAGTTAAAGAATAGTTCGGTTTAATTTTATATGATTTTTTAAAAGTTTAATTTGAGAATTGAACCATAATAAACCACTCCAAATAAATTGAAATCGAAATCAAATCATCAAAAAAAAAATGAAATCAAACCATACAAATTAAATTGATTTGAATTGATTTTTTTAAAAACCCCTATACCAAAATGCTCACCCTTGACCATCCTCACCCTGCAAAAAATGATATGAAAAAAATAAATAAATAAAATAATGTACAATGAATTATTGCACAAGATTTTCGCTCACAACATACGGCTAATTTTATAACTCTACTTTAGTAAGTAGGAATTTCATTGGAGTGATTCTAAATACACACACTATATTTTCTTGCACACATTGTATCGTGTACAAATTTTTCAACATACAAGTATTTAAAAAAAATACATACATTTAGAATTACTGTTTCATTTAATACGTTTTTTTATATTGACTTAATCATTTCTGGTACAATATACAAAAAATGATATAAATAGGCCGGGTCTTGACATAAAGTCATTAAAGTTATAATTTTAAACTTTCAATTTTAAATAAAAATTTAAGGCCCTTAAAGATTTTATGCATTTATATATACATATTTTTGCGTATAATCCAATCTAATTAATAAATAAAAAATCTAATATTATTTTTTCTATCAAGCTCGATTAGAAAATAAGGCATTGTCGTAGCTAATTCTCATTCGACCCAAATTGCCTAATCACTAGCTAGCTAATGAACTAACTCTCCCTTGCTCACTGTTGATTCTTTTCTTTTCAATTTTAGCCTTTTAAAAGTGAGTTCTTATGAGTAAATTTTTTTCTAAATAAATTTATGAGAATTTAAATTCTTTATATATAAATAATAATTTTTTTTAATAATTACTTATAATATAAATAAAAAATAAATTTACATATTTTTCAAGCGACGTACCGCAGGTTTTACATTGCAAACTAACATAGACATCAAAAAACAAAAAAAAATGCCAAACACGCGGCATCTAAAGCATATCCAACCAATATAAACATAAAACAATTACATTCTACGACCAAACATGCCCCAACTATCACCTTCTAAAAATAATGGTGGAGGAAATCGGCCAAAAAAAAAACGCTAAAACATCCCCGGCACAACATCAAAACCGCATATGTAGCATCACGAGGCTAACAAGGAATTTTATGTTTGTTATGTGCACATGAATGATATTTTTTTTTTTTGGGTATAAATTTTAATATTTAATTTTTTTTATGTGAAATTTTTGATATTTAATTTTTTTATGTTAAAATTTTGATATTTAATTTTATGTGCATTGAACACGGATGAATACATATCTCGATAATTGATGTTTAGGCCTCCATTGATAATTAGCTTAAAAGATAGTTTTTTGATTTTTTTGCATTTTTAGTCAAAAAATTAAATTGAGTTTAAAGTAGGTTATTTGATAACTTAGCATTTAAGATAATTTTTTTGAAATTAATTGTTTGGATAAAAACTTAATTTTTTTACTTTTTGTTCAAAGTTGTTGAGAATTTTGACTCAAATTCAATTTGAGTTGGTATAGACTTCTAGTCTATCATGGTTACTAAATTTGAAAAGTTCTAAAGAATGCGAATTTATAGTTATTTAATTAGTTTTGAACTCGATTAATACAAGTTTTTTATTAAATTATATTATTTTTTCTCTTCTATAAATATGAATGTAATCTAAAATTATTTTGTATTCAAGTTGTTTTGAGAGAGAAAAAGAGAGTTTGCGAGGAAAAATCGAGTGATTTGTATTTGTTTCTCCATATATTGAAATTCGTTACCTGTTGACGTATGCAAATTACCGAACCACGTAAAATCTCTCTCTTTCTATTTATTTGTGATTATTCTGACTTTTTCTGCACAATAAGTGATATCAGAGTTTTGGTTAAAACTGATTTTTACTCTCTAATTCAGAATTTGAAGATATCGAAAATTACTTTCGAATATACCAAAAGCTTTGTATCGTCAAAACGATTTCAACGATATATTATACATCAACAATCGAGTCTAAACGCTCTCGCACACTCCAATTAAGTGTTTGCAATATTTGCGATAGGCCATACAGGTCTTTACTCTTTTATTGAAGAATTGATATTCAGCTCCGGTTGATTTGATTCAGCAATAAGAACGCTCCCACAATCCCGTTCCGTGATCCGCGCATCGATGAGTTTCCCGAATTCCATCTAAATTTTTTTACTATTTTTGATTTAATATTATTTTGCTCAATTATTTTGCTGGTTCAGAAATTTTTTGGGTCAACAAGATTCCTACTATTTTTGGTCATTCTAGATTTTACCGTAATATCAGTTTTAATCAATTCAATTTTTTTATTAAAAAAAATCAATTTTGTCATATTTTTAAAAAAATTATTTTTAGTCTTATTCAAGCACAGAATATTGTTTGTGGTGGTGTTTAAACATTCTGATAGCCGAATTTACTTAAGCAAAAAAGTTAAAAGGTTCGAGTAATTATCTGCGGATAACTATGGTGTTTAATACAAAATTTAATGTTGAAAAATTAGATAGAACCAACAACTTTGGTATATGGCAATACGATGTAATAGATGTTTTAATTCAACAAAAATTAAATTTTACTTTAGAAGATAAGTCTGACGATATGCAGACAAAGAATGAGACAAGTTAATTCAACAAGTTTGTGGTACAATCCGCTTATGTCTTGCAAAAAATCAAAAATATTTTGTGATGAAAAAATCAAAAGCAAAAGATCTTTGAAAGAAATTAAAAGAGAAATACTTATTGAAAAGCATAGAGAGCCATCTCTATTTAAAGAAAACGTTCTTTCGATTTTAGTTTCAAGAAAGTACTTCTATGTCCAAACATTGGAATAATTATAATAAGATTCTTACTCATTTGCAGAACTTGAATGTCGAGATCCAAGAATAAGATAAGGCTTTGTTGCTATTAAATTTTTTACCTGATTCATATGAACATCTTATCGCCACACTTTTGTACGGGGAGGAAAAAGAACCATTTTAGTGATGTATCCAATATTTCGATAAACACTGAGTACCGCCAGAAGGATAAGTAGGTTAACTATGATACATCCAATGAAGCCTTGTTCATAAGATCTGGTTCAAAATAAACTGGAAAGAAGAAAAGTTCTTGGTCAAAATCAAGTGGTGATTTATTGAGATTGAGGAGAATCGCTAAAGATGAATGTGCATATTGCCACAATTCGGGACATTAGAAGAAAGAGTGTCCAAAATTAAATGAACATAAGAAAGACACAGCTTTCACATCCAATACTATCAGTGAGGATGGAGATTTTGATGTTGTCTTGACGAGTTCACTATTTATCTGCCATCCTGATGAATGAATTTTAGATTTTGGATGTTCTTATCACATGTGTCCCAATCGAAAATTGAATTTTTGACTTCATAGAGATATATGATGGAGCAGTGCTTATGGACAACAATAATGCCCGTAAGATTCGAGGGATAAAAAGTATCCGTTTGAAGCAGTATGATGGAACTATCAAGATTATTTCAGAAGTTCGATATGTACCAAACTTGAAGAAGAATCTTATCTCACTTAGAGTTATAAACTCGAAAGGGTTTTAAATCAATATGAATTGTAGAGTTCTCAAAATTATGTTGGGGCTCATGAGATTTTGAAAGGTACTATCCATGGTAATTTGTATTTTCTGCATTGGTATACTTTTAAAGATAGTGCTAGCATAATTTGTAAGAAGTTTGATAAGAGTAAGGTTAAGTCTCGGCATTGTTTGAACTTGATCAATTAATAAAATTATTGAACACCTACGGGTGTATGGCGTCTTAGGACGCATCTGGTGTCTTAGGACGCATCTGGTGGCAGCGCTAATATGTCAATATGTCCGATTTGAAGCTTTGACCACCCTAGATGAATTTGGTGCCACAAAGTACATTTAGATACAGAATTTATCTGTTGATTTGTTTGATTCAGAAATTTGAGCACTTTTAGTACATTTGGTAGTAGCTTTGATATGTTGATTTGTTTGGGATATGAATTCTCGCTAAGATAGAGATTGTTGGGAATTTTGACTCAAATCTAATTTGAGTTGGTATAAACTTCTAGTCTATTGTAGTTACTAAATTTGAATAGTTCTGAAGAATGTGAATTTGTAGTTATTTAATTAGTTTTGAACTTGATTAATACAAGTTTGATTAAATTATATCTATTTTTCTCTTCTATAAATATGAATATAATCTCAGTTTATTTTGTATTCAATTTGTTTTAAGAGAGATAGAGAGAGAGAGAGAGAGAGAGAGTTTGTGAGAGAGAGTCGAGTGATTTGTATTTACTTCTTCACGTATTAAAATTTGTTGCTCATAGACGTAGGCAAATTATCGATCCACGTAAAACCTATATCTTTCTATTTGTTTGTAATTATTCTGTACTTTTCTGTACAACAAGAGTTAACAATTTTACCTTTTTATATATTTGGCATTAATAATATTGGTAGTTGTAGTAAATAAGTTATAAATAATGAGTATTATTGTATTTTAAAAGTTGTGTGAGTTTGATTTGAATATTCTAAAAGTATGTATTTTGATTTGATTTTTTGATTTTTTTATTTTTAAAATTTTTTTATTTTTTTACCAAACAGACGAGATTGACTTTTTTGCGTTTTTAGCCAAAAAGCCAAAAAAGCCAAGTTTACAATCGGGGCCTTATATTCATAACTTGTAAAATATGTTGAATATATAAATATTGTTTTAATTGATAATTATAATTTTTTACAAATTGGTTGAGTTTATGTTAATGCTAATTTTGTGTGTTGAGATTTTGAGATTTTTTAAGTAACTGATTACCTAGATTTTTTAGTAGTAAATTATCTATAATTTTGAAATTTTTGGAATTAAAAGTATTTAATGTTTTTTCACTAAAAGAAATAGAAAAGCCACTAAAGAAAGAAATTGTTTATAGAATTCTTTTGACTTTACAATTGCTTCTGACAAAAAAAGTTTTCAAAATTAACGTTGATGATCAAGACTTATATTCAATCAACTATGTCACACAAAAAAAAATTGAATGAACTAGTCATACTGTCTATTGAGAAGAATATGGTAAAAGAGTTAGATTATACAAATTTAATTAGTACTTTTGTAATAAAAAAATACAAGAATATTGTACTTAAATTGTAATTTTGAGTTATTGTAGTAAGAAGTATTAATTTTTATGATTTTATCTTTTTAATTATTATTAATTTCTGAGTTAATTTTATTATTTATTTTTTTAATTTGTACAAAATTTTAAAATACCTTATTTTAAAAATACACTTTAATCCCTTTAAAACTTAAGATAGACCCTGAATATAAAATGTTTTAATTAGAACAACTCCAATAAGTTCCCTATACAAGGTCTCGCGGTTAAAATAGCTAATTCATAGAAAATTAAAGTGGTTCAACATACTCTATTTCACAAACAATTTTATATTTGGCACTTTTAACTAGCTAAATTTAATTATTCATTGAAGGCTAGCCGAATTCATTTGATTAATATAAAAATGTCACATCACCAACTTGTTTGGAGAATATCAAACGCCAAAATAAATACATGCTCGGGGATCTAGAAAATACATCTTTATTAAACTTTCAATAATTACAATAATCTGAAATTACAGAGAATGAAATAACAGGAATAACATAAATGGAATTTGCAAACCGAGTCCTGCAATC
>JAOTRH010100192.1:0-15968 GCA_034768845.1 Heliamphora exappendiculata
TAACGGGATCGGCCTCCCAATATTCCGTTACGTAACGGCCGATCCGTTACGTAACGGACGTTATTTAGAACCCTGGCAAGAAGGGTATTTTTATTTTCCAGCAGAAATATGTGCTGGATATTTTAGCTGATGCGGGGCTTTTGCGAGCAAAAGGAGTCGAGTCACCTATGGACCCGAGTGTCAAACTCCTCCCTGATGAGGGTGATGTTTTGTCTCATCCTGACCGATATAGAAGAATGGTTGAAAAATTGAACTATCTAACAACAATGACAAGACCAGACATCGCCTTTCCTGTGAGTGTGGTGAGCCAGTTTATGGCTGCGCCTCGGGTCCCACATTGGAATGCCGTGGTTCGAATTTTACGATATCTCCACAGTAACCTTGGTAAGAGGCTACATTTCAGTGATCATGGCCACTTTATGATGGAAGGGTATTTTGATGCAGACTGGGCCTGATGCCCCATTGATCGGAGGTTCACTTCTGGATTCTCTATATTTATTGGTGGCAATCTTATTTCTTGGAAGAGTAAGAAGCAAGATGTGGTTTTTCGGTCGAGTGCCGAAGCCGAAGATCGGGCCATGGTTCTGGTGACATCTGAGATTTTATGGCTCTATTAGTTGCTTTGTGAGCTGGGTGATCACTGTCCTGGCCCAACAAAGCTTTGGTGTGATAATAAATATGCAGTGTATGTTGTTACAAATCCAGTATTTCACGAGCACACAAAACATATCGAGGTGGACTGTCATTTCATTCGGCGTGAGTATCAGAATGGTGTGATCGTGTTTGGTTCCGTTCATACTGGAGAGCAATTGGCGGATATTTTAACTAAATCTGTCCCGGGTCCTCGGGTTTGATACATATGTGACAAGTTAGACATGTTAGATATATATGCTCCAGCTTGAGGAGGGGTGTTAGTTTTATTATGATTATTATCCGGTGTAGTTGAGTACACCATATCTTATTGTATATCATCGTTTACCTATAAATAAATTAGTTGCGCTCTATTAGGGTTAACGCCGTCAGTAATCCTAATATTGTCATACTAACAACATAATCATTTACTGAACGGTTTCAGGAGTAAGAACAACAGGATTACCAGTTGTAGAAGAAGCAACTGTACCCACCGCAGCTTGATAGGCATTAGTTTGGCGATTCTGGGGACGAGTTGGACAGCCTTTGATAATGTGTCTTGGCTTCTTGCAATAATTGAAAGATTTCTTGGCACAGTAAGCAGCAATATGCCCATATTCCTTACAGTTGAAGCATTGGACCTTCCGCATATCTCTACCCGTGCTTTTCCCGTGAGCTGCATAAGCAACATCGTTAGAGATCATACGATTTTGCTGAAAAATATCTTGTGCTGCAAGACATTGTTCTTCACAAAGTAATTCCCCAAAGCACACATCCAAAGAGGGAGGAGGATCACGATTCATCAAATTGGAGCGAGTGGCCTCAAATTCCATCCGTAACTTCATAAGAAACTGATCTGTTTTGCTTTGTTCATGAACCTCCTGAATAGCAGCGAGAGATCCAGTTGGGACCTTGGCATAAATAATATCAGTAAACTCACTCCACAAATTTTGAAATCCAGAAAAATACTCTTGGATGGAGAGATTCCCTGGAGTGTAATTGGCGATCTCATTTTCCAACTGAAAACGTCTTGCTGTGTGATCCTGATTGTAAACTTTCTTAAAAAATTCCCACATACTTTTAGCAGTCTTGTACGGCCTTAGATATAGGACAATCTGAGGATTGACAGACCTCAAAGTCCAGGACATCATACGAGCATCCTTGACCGTCCACTGAGCCAGCTCTTTAGATTCTATAGGAGCAGGATCACTGCCATCGATATGACCCCATAACTCTCTTCCCATACTAATGGCTACATTTCAGCCATTAGTATCAATTTTTCTTAACCAAAAAGGAAACAATATTTGTACAATTATGCCATAATTATGGCTAAATATATCCTGATTAACAGCTGCTTGACCAAGAGTGAAAGATGCCTAAGTAGTATCAATAACCTGATGAGCATAACTGGGCTTCGCATACTTTTTCTAACAGTATGGTTCAGTGTGATTGGTATCCCCGTAATGATTACATCTATGGCCACCTCTGCCACTTGTTCGACCACCACTACGAGCACCACCACGACCACTACGTCCACCACGTGGGCCACTATGACCACTTGTAGAAACCAAGGTGGAGGATTTTGAAGGAGAAGAAGTAGGTCGAGCCATAGAAGAAGCCTGTACCAACGAGGAGCGCAAAAGTCGAGAGTAGGCATTAGCAGCAGTGGTAAGGTCTCGCTGGCAAAAATCTGATCTTTAAACCCATATAATTCAGGGTCCAAGCCAGACAACAAGGAAGCAATCATAACATCCTCCCAGTGGCGCTGCTGTTGGCCGAGATCAGTAGTAAGGGGTCGTAACTGCAATAATTGGTCCCAAAGATTCTTAAGAATACTGTAATACTCCGATAAATGCTTCCTTGACTGCTTCGTGGTAAAAATTTTCTCATAAATCTCAAAAACACGAGAAACATTACTCTGATGGGAGGAGTCAACAACAGAGTCCCGAATCTTTTTAGAGGTGTCACAAAATTCAACGGTCGCAGTAACCGTAGGTTCCATGCTCTGCCACAGCGAACTCATAACAATCGAATCTTAGCACATCCAATCTTCATATTTGGGATCTGTTTCAGGTAAAGGATTATCAGTTACGTACTTCAATTTGCGCTTCCTCCACAGAAATTTTTTTACTACATGTGCCCAAGCTAAATAATTCAAGCCATTTAATTTTGTGGAGATGATAGATTTGGACATATCATCATCCCTAAGTAAGGAACTTTGTTTTCAGCTATAGCAAGTAACTAAGAACCAAAAAAACAGAAAACAAAAGTCGCACACCAAAAACACGTCGCTCAGCAAGAGAATCAGACCACAGTCTCCAAATCAATGCAAAATATACCCAACAAAATGATTTGCAAGTCACATACCATGGATCGTTGGGTTCAAAGTAAAGCAAACCAAAACAAAAGGCAGAAGTCGCACCTAGAAGCCAGAACACTTCGTGTAAAGAAGCTCTCGCTGCAAGAGAAGTTTTCGATTTTGACTAGAATACCAAAATCAAAGCAAATCAAGCCAAATCAACAACTCCACAGGCGATTTTGGCCCCCATAGATGAGATTGGGACCGCCAATTTGAAATAAGAATGCCAAAATCTATGAATAAAAAAAACGCAACCCTAGATGCCAAAAATCTTCAAAAAATGAAAAGACTCTTTAGATGGCCTCAAAAAAATGTGGAAAATTCATCATAATGCTCAGATTAACCAGTTGCTCAAGATCGGAGGATCGATTGCCCTCTACCATGCTGATGTCAGCATGACGTTAGCATCGGATTGCTAACATCATCAACTCCGATTGGTCCCAGTGATGTTCTGGTTATGTTCTGCTCACTTTGCTTAGGATCTGATGCTTTGATATCAAGTTGAAATCTAAAGTTTAGGTTTTTAGAGTTAGAGATGAAGAAGGAATGAAAGATAGAGAGAAGGAAAGAGAGAGAGAATTAAGAAAATAGGTTTAGAGTTCTACTATATTCCATGCATCTCTAAGTATTTATAATAAAGTAATAAAGGTCTAAATTACAAGAAGGTGCTCCAAATATAAACATGGAAAATAAATAAGAAAATAGCTACACTAACAAAAACAATAATAGACTAATAGTTTTTCATAAATAGCTTTTAAGCGTAGTTGCAACGTATAAAACTCAAGTCCTCAGCAACACCAAATAGTATTGGAAATAATACATATTAGGAAATTAAGATCTCTTGATTTATGATATTATCTTTGACTTGTTTCTTCCTTTTATTTTAGATTATTTTTTTCTTTTGTAAACTTACTCCATTAATATAAGTAGATAGCTATGCATCTTTTTAGGTAAGCCAAATTTACATAATTCTTTCATTCTTTTTGGTATCAGAGCCAAATCTTTCATCATGAAAAAAATCCGTTCCTGTCCAAAAAAAAACCCTATTTGTTCACCACCCCTCAGCCCCAAAACCCTAAAACCCCTTATCGTTGACTAATTCGTCGCCGTCGACCCCTCACCATCAACCTGCTCCTCGCTTATTCTTTCTGGTATTAGAGCCAAATCCTTCATCAGAAAAAAAACCCGTTCTTGTTAAAAAAAAAACCCCAACTGTTCACCATCCCTCAACCCCAAAGCCGTAAAAACCCTTTTGCCACCTTTGGCGACCACCACCTCTCACCACTGTGACTTTTACCGCCGACCACCACCCAAGGATCGCCTCTTTTACAAGTAGAAAACAAAACTTATTCAATTTGGCTTTAGCCGTTTGGGAGATATGAATTTAAAAAATTTACACCGTAAAAACCGAAAATTCCAGTTGCCCGGGATTTTCATGTAAACCAGCCAACTTTGTATGCATGTGAAAAGTAGGTTGCGAGAGCTTTCTGATGATATAAAATTTGTCAAAAAATACCATCGGGAAGGCCACCAAAAGTTAACCCGAAAGCCCCTAAAAAAGGATCAGACTGTCACCGGTTGAGAAAACAGCCGACTTTGCGATCCTTTTGCTGAAAATTCGGAACTCAGTTTTTTATTTCGAGGCTACCTTAGAAAGTATGTTTTGTCACCTTTCCGATAATATAAAATTTGACCAAAATAGGCTTCGATAAATTTCTCAAATTAACAACCAAAGTTGACCCATCCAAACTAGTTTTAATCACTTGGATTATTTAATTCACTTTTGAATCTTTTTACTAAAACCTACCCTTTAAAAAAATAATAATATCAATTCCTAAACCGACCTTTAGCAGGCCTGGGTGAGTTTCGCCTTATTGGCCGATCATGACTCGGCCCTCTAGATTGGGTCGCGACAGAGTTAGTATTAGAGCAAAGGTTTATGAATTCTCAAAACTTCCTTGATCTCGGAGTTTAGGATGCCTACACCGCTACACGTGCCTCATTCTGTATGTTATATGCATTTTCACAACCCATACTAACAAGAATATATCTAATGTACAAAAGCTATAGAACCTGTGACTAGTAATGACACTTTTGGTGGATACTGCTTGGTGGGAACTCGAGAAGGAATCAAAGCTAACCCACTTGACCCAGATATCCATTGGATGGCTATGAATAATGATACCTGATGGAGTTTAGACCAAGAGGTTGAAGAAGTGGAGAATGAAAAAACTCTTTTATCTAACTTCTTGGAAATGGGCTATGGTTAGACACTGTTTACTGACACATACCCTCATCAGAAGGAAGGTCCTTAGGGTGTTGAACAAGGTTGTGGAGTATCTGGCAGCACTTGATCGAGGAATGGCTAATGGACATGTGACACAGTGGCCCCCATGGGGTTATATACCCAACCCACCCAAACCAATGAATGTGCAGCCTTTGCAAACAGTACCCCCACCAGTTCCAACGCCCGAGGAATTTGATGCAAAAGAGGACCCAGCACCCAACGACGTTATGTCCATAGTGGGCTTAAAGCTCTCGATGAATGGGTTGGGAAGTCCATAAAGAGTAGATTTTAGTAAAAAGGTTCAAAAGTGATGTAGATTTTAGTAAAAAGGTTCAAAAGTGAATTAAGTGACCCAAATGATTAAAACTCGTTTGGCGGGGTCAACTTTGCTTGTTAATTTGAGAGCCTTACCGAAGTCTATTTTGGTCAAATCTTATTTTGCCGGAAAGGTGGAAAAACATACTTTCTAACTGTAGTCTCGGAATCAAAAATTGAGTTCTGAATTTTCAGCAAAAAGGTCACAAAGTCAGCTGTTTCTCGACGGGTGACAGTTTCGTCCTTTTTGAGGGGCTGTTATTGAATTAACTTTTAGGGGCCTTCTTGGTGGTATTTCTGGGCAAATTTTATGTCATCAGAAAGCTCTTGCAACCTACTTTCCACCGATCTTTATGGCGTAGTCATTTGAGGTTTATAGTAAAAGAGTATTAGGGATGACAATGGGGCTAGGCGGGGATGAACTCCTCCATTTCCGCCCTGATCAAATCGGGGAGGGGATGGAAAAAAATATCGGAGAAGTAGCGGGAAACAGAACAGGAACATAGATATTTCGAAAATAGTTTTAAAGGTTTAAAATAGCGATATTAATAAGAATTATAAATAATATAATAAATAAAAAATAATAGTTAATGAATCAATATAACTAAAAATATAAAAATGTAAGAAATAGAAAAGAAAAATTAGAGATAAATATAATATTTTAATATTTTGAATTTATTATATTTATAAAAAATAAATTTTATACATATTTTAATATTTAAAAAATATTTATTTTATGTAATAAGGGGCAGATCGAGGGAAAGCGGGGCTGGAAAAGCAAATACCGTCCTCACCCTGCTTGTTATCATGGGTGGGGAAAACTCATACAAAGTGTGGCAGGGACATGAGAGGACGGGGCAAGACGGGAGAAATTTTGCCATCCCTAAAGGGTATATACATGCAAAGTTGGCAGGTCGCATGAAAATTCTGGGCAACCAGAATTTTTTATTTTTACGGAGTAAACTTTCAAAACTCATATCTCCCAAACGGCTAACCCAAATTAAGTGAGGTTTGTTTCTACTTATAGAGGGGGTTACAGGGAGTTGTCTTTGGGTGGTGGTCGACAGTTAAAGTCAAGTGATGGGAGGTGGTGGTTGCCAAAGGTGGCGATCCAATTTTAAGCCAAAAATGCACAACAAACTTTGGGAGCTCATATGTCCCTCTATTCTCCATCATTTAATGCAAAATTTAATTCATTTTAAAGAGGAAATACAGTTGAAGATGTCTAGATGGTTGCATGTGAGCATGGTGGTGGCAAAATTCACGGCTCCGGGTGCCGCTACCGTTACGTTACGCCCATTACGCTCCGAAACCGTGTAACCGCTACCGTTACCGTTACGCCGACCGCTACGCTATTTAAAACTATGATATCTCCCTCTATACTCCATCATTTAATGCAAAATATAATTCATTTTAAAAAAGAAATATAGTTGAAGATGTCTAGTTGGTTGCATGTGAGCATGATGGCTTTTGGTGGTCGTGAGAGGTGAGCGAAGGTGGCCGCAAAATCTGGTTTTTCAGTAGAAATTTTTCGGCTGATGTTTCCACTTACCGGTGGTTGTGGCGGCATCGGTGGCTGCTCTGGGTGGTAGGAGATGGTGGTGAAGTGTCAGTGGTTGCTGGTGGGGGGTGGAGCCTCTTCTCTCCTTCCTTTCTTCTCTTTTCCTCCCTTTTTCTCCGGCAAAATTCTCTCTTTCTCTCTCTCCTCCTGTTGGCTTTTCTCTCTTTGCATGTGAATTCTTTAATGTAAATGGGGTTCCTGAGCACTTAATTGTATGATTTTTGCCTGTTTGAGGTGTCAAGATTGTGTTGCCAAGTGTCCCCCATGTGGTAAAAGAGTTTCATGCAATTTCGACATGTGTCGTAATTCGATCCATAACAGATGGAATTTCAACTATCTTCGAAAAATCCCGAAAATCATTTTGGAATAAAACGTCATTTAAAGAATGCATGCGAAGTTAGATTTTTGAAAACAATTCTCGATCATTGAGGTTTGGGTTTTTCGGAGCTCAAACGGCCTATTGAGAAGGCGATTTCGTATGACGTGTCTCTCGTTTCTTTTTACGCGATTCTGATCACTTGGTATCATTAAAACGGCCTATTGAGAAGGCAATTTTGATCATCTGGCATCGTTAAGATTTTTGGGTAACACTCATAACTCGTTCGTCTTGTTGATCATTAAACTTGTTTCGTGTCTTTGTAAAGTTTTTAGTCACGGGTCACCGTTTCGAGGTTTTGGGATGATTCATGGAGATGACTTGTTCTTATTGGCTCCTAGCTCAGGTGAGACTTATCTATTCTTCTCGTCAAAACATATTTCAGTGTCCTGACACTTAGTTTCATTCGATTTGCCTTCATAGTTTGGTTATATGGTCTCCAGGAGTGTTTTTGGGGTTCCGTTTGGTTTTTTTTTGTATTCTTCTGCCTTTTTCGGGTTATGGCACGACACTTTTGAACTCAGGGAGCTCGAAAACCCTTAGATAGTCCAAAACACATTTTTTGAGACACAAGGGTAAATTACCAAATTGCCCCTAGAAGTGTATTCAATATCTTGTTTTTGTGACATGTTTTATATTTTGTGTTTGTTTAGGACCCGAGTTGAGTTGTACAATCCTCATCCGCCTCATTCTGTGCATTAAAAAGGTGAATACAAAGATATTATGATTATCATACAAAAAAGGATATTTCATATATCAAATGATTTATATATTGGGAATTGATTTATGTTTTGTGGAGAATTGAATAAATTCTTGTATTTTCATATGGCGGTCTCAGCTCGGGGGACGGATTAAAAGATATTGAGAGGTGGTTGGTATAAAGAAGGCGGTTATGCCAGATGACCGACGGATTAATATCATATCGAAGTATACTGTAAGGCCGCTCCTTATGATCTGGTAGATGTCGTTGAATTGAGCTAATGAGTTGAAGTATATAAGTATATTGATAGTGCACATATTTTTAATTCCCAAGTTGTTGAATGAGTTGATAATTGTTATATTTCAGTGCTCCCCAATTTATATTGATGTTGTGACAAAATCATTTTTACAGAAAAATGAGCCGGTCTCGTAGAGAGCTCTCTTTAATGTTTTAGCTCTAGATGTGTTTTGTTAATTTTGATATGTATCGTACTTAATTCTTCTTCTTCTTCTTCTTCTTCTTTTGTTCTATGTTTATTTATATTGTCCGAACTGTTGAACTAATTTGGGATGACTGTAATAACTTTCATACACGCACTAGTTAGCTCCAATGGATGTTGCATGTTTTACTATCTTTTTATTTGCTTCTCCCGCTGTCAAGCTAAAATTTTCAAAAAGTATTTTTTTAAATGTTTTCTTCATCGTTTGATCAAAGTATACTTGTACTACTTTTAAAAATAAATAAACATATATAAGGTATGAATTGAGAATTCCTAAACCGACCTTTAGCAGGCCTTAGGTGAGTTTCCTCACTTGCTGGTCGCGACTCGGTCCTTTAGATTGGGGTCGTGACAGTCAAGCTACACAATGGTGGTGTTGGCCAATGGTGGCAACAATAGAAGCGGTCAAAGTGGCCCTGCTGATCAGCTTGGTTTGGTTGTGACAACCTGGACACGAAGGAATTTGGCAGGGCTATTTGGGCCACTTTTCTGGTGGTCCTGGTGGCGGTGGTGGCGGTGGTCATGTCCAATGGTTAGGGGAATTACATGGTTTCACAATAGTGGTTCTCGGTGCACGGAGAACTTCCTTCGGTCTGCCGAACTTACTTACTCATGGCAACCTTCTGGCCGGGGTGGTCGGTAGTGATGCGACAATGGCTGTGAAGGCGGCTAAAGTAGCCCTCCCGATCAGTTTGCAATTCTAGCTGTGGTGGCTTTCACAGTGGTTTTATGGGGATGCCACGGGGTGAAGTGGACATGTTGGTGTTGTTGTGGGTGTGTGTGCATGGCACTCTGGTGGCATAAAACAATGGTGAGAAGTGGAGAAGGTGGCAATGGGGTGGTAACAGGTGAAGTTGGTGGCAATATTTTTGGGCATTAACAGCCATGGTGGTTGAGTTGTGGGGGTAGAAGGGTGTTTTGGGGGTGAGACGACAGTGGTGGTAGTGTGGTGCAGAGAGGAGGACCAGTGACAGTGATAGTTGTGTGCGGTGATGGAGGAGTTGAAATGGTGAGGAGAGGCTTTTTGAGGTGGTTTTTCTGACGTAAAGGCTACAGTCAGAGGTGGTGGATGGTGGTGGTGCGGAGATGGCCATGTAGTGGTTATAGACTCTGGTTTGGTGGTGGCCTGATGGCGGTGGGAGGCCGGCGAAGGTGGCCACTTGGCCATGGCTAAGAGAAGAAAACTAGGTGGATTTTAGAGGCTCAATGGCGGCGGCAAGGTAGGCCTTCAATAGTTGGGTGGCGGCGCTCTAGTGGTGGAGGGAACCCCAAGCAGTGGTGGCATTGTGTGTAGATGTGGTCTGAAGTGCAAGGCATGTGCTCTTATATATAGGTAAAATGAAGGGACAAGTGCCTGAGAGAATATATTATTATTATTAGGATATTTTTCATTATTAGAATTGTGAGAATATACTATTATTATTAGTATTGGGATATTTATCCATTATTAGGATCTTTCCCATTATTTGGATTGTGAGAATATACTATTATTATTATTGGAATATTTTCCCATTATTAGCATCTTGTTTTCTAATTAGTCTTATTACCATTATTAGGGTGTTTTTGTAGCCTATATATATGTTGTATCCCTTCATTGTTATTCAAGCTTTTGTAATATAGTGATAATACTTTCAGCTTTGTTATCATAGTATCAGAGCCAAACTCTAGAAGAATCTTAGCCGCCGTTATAGAAAACTCTCGCCGCCAACGCCATTGCAAACCCTTGTCGCCGGCCGTTGCACTTGTACCGCTCTCCCTCGTTCTCGCAAATCCTAGCAACACAATTTCGCAAACCTTCTTTGTCTGTATAACACAAATCACAAATCCTAGCCGACGACCTTGGTTGCCGAACCATCATTCCCCGCTGCTGACCCCCGCCAGACCCTTATTTGCCATCGCTGACCACCGACAAAACTTCCCTGAGGTTCGGCGATCCACGCCACACCTGTATCTCGTCTTCTCCTTCACTCGCGCACTTGACGAGCCTTGAAAACCCTTGCCCATGACCTTTTTCCTTGGTCCAGCACCATCGCCGACCATTGCCAGCCACCAGCTATCCTTGCCGAACCCTCATCGACGCTCACATCAAAACCCTAGCCGTCATCTCTTGCAAATTGAAACCCTAACCGTCATCTTTTACAAATTGCAACCCTAAAAAACGTCACAGAGATCGCCACCTCCGATGAGCCTCGCCGAACATCTTTTTTGCATAAGTGACCACCGATGACTCTTGTCGGACTCCTTTTCATCACGATTGGCCTTTGGATCTTGCATTTGTCCTCATTGCAACCCGATCTGGCAAGCACCAGACTCGACGAGCCCGGTCAAGCCTCCGACCGTCACTAGCGACTTCACTAGACACTTTGACCTGCACCAGTGACCTCGTTGGACCTCTTCAGCACATTTGTGTCTAGCCTTCATCATACCTTCTGTTGCATTGCATATTAGCATTTTATTTTTGCACAACAGCTTTGATATTTTGGTTGCATGAGAATTATTAGCATCGGGTATGAGTCTTTGGATTTGAGAATTTGGATTCAATTTTTTCATGAGGTTTGGCATGCTATTTGGGTTTTCTTGCCTTCATTGGTGCTCCACTTTCTTTAGTGTAGTCTCTGTTTGAGTAGTTTCAGACCATGGAGGTATCCTTTGGACTCCAATCTCATACGTATTCTATGACTACGTTCTCTTCGGGTTTGCATAGCTCTTATCCTACCAGTATTTTCCCTACTACTTAGATATTTGGTTCTGGTTCTTCTCATCATATGACATCTGATTTGTCTAGTCTTAGCCATTGTACTTTCCGCTCTTCTCCGATCATTATTTCTGCTGCCAATGGTACTTCTATGCAGGTTGTTTTTATTGGCTCTGTTATTTCTTCTTCATTCTTTTCGTTATCAATACCTAATGTCTTTTATGTGCCACAATTAATTATCAGTTTGTTATCTATTAGTCAGCTTTCTAATTCTGATTTTGACGTTGTGTTTTCTTCTTCTAGTTGTGTTGTTTAGGATCGGATGTCCAAGAAATAGGTTGGGAATGGGCATAGAATTGGTAATTTATATATGTTAGAAAGCTTGCATCTCCCATTGGATTCCTCTTCTACGGTTTTATCTTCTTTTTCTTTAGATCAGCATTCCTCTCATTTTTACCTTTGGTATTCTAGGTTAGATCATCTGTCTAGTGAACGTCTAAAACAATTAGTTCAGTCTGGTTGCTTGGGTAAAGTGTCTTCCAATGACATTTCTGAAAGCAGTAGTTGTAAGCTTGCACAAATGTCAGCACTACCCTTTCCTCACAGCGCTTCGCTCTCTACATCTTCTTTCTCTCTTGTTCATACTGATGTGTGGGGTCCTTCTCCCATTGCAACAAAAGGCAATTCAATGTATTATGTTTTCTTCATTGATGATTATAGTTGATTTTGTTGGGTGTATTTGATGTATCACAAATCAAATTTCTTTTGCATTTCATATTTCACTCCATGGTTCACATCCAATTTTCTACAACTATCAAAAGCCTCCATTCAAATTTAGGTGGAGAGTATTTGCTTTTCGAATTCGCTGATTTTTTAGCTACATCTGGCATTACTCATCAATCTTTATGTTCTGGCACTCCCATACAAAATGGTAGAGTTGAAAGAAAACATCGCCACATTCTTGATACAGCTTGCTCCCTTCTTCTTTCCTCATTTGTCCCTGCCACCTTTTGGGGAGAAGTAGTTCTTACTGTAGTGTACATTCTTAATCGCTTGCTTATACCTCTTTTTTCTAGCATTTCACCTTATGAAAAATTGATGGGTCACACTCCCAATTACTCTTTGTTACCTGTTTTTGGTTGTGTTTGCTATGTCCTTCTTCCCAAAAGAGAGCAAAATAAACTTAGCGCTCGTTCCGCTCGTTGTCTTCTTGGATTATGGTATTCAACAAAAAAGATTTCAGTATTATGATCCTATATCTAAATGCCTTTGTCTCTCGTCATGTTCTGTTTTTTGAGCGTCTCTCATATTTTACTCTACCATCCAAATATGCCCCTGTTTCCAAAGATGATTTAATTGCTATTGATCCTTTCTCGAATGATGTGCCTTTCGACGGTTTACTCGTACTCTTAATGTTTCTGACCTTCGTTCTTAGTCTCATCCTTATGTTGTTTCGTTTTTTCCATTAGTCTATTCTCGTATGCTTTCCCCCCTACTCAACACATATCTACTAGTTCCGACACAGCTTCCCCTGTCTCTGCGGATCTTGCTCCCCCTGAACGGCGCTATCCTTTGCGTGCTCGTACTCCGTCCGTAAGACTTGATTTTTCTAATACTTACTTTTCGTCTTCTTATCGTGCTTTTTTATCTGCTATTTATGCTTACTTTGAGCCTCAATACTATAAAGAAGCCTGTATTGATCCAAACTAGACCAAGGCCATGCAAGAAGAATTCATTGCTCTTCACATGACTCGTACTTGGGATTTGGTTCCACTGCTTGTCGGTAAAAACCTTATTGGATGCAAGTGAGTTTACAAAGTTAAAACTCATTTTGATGGTTCTCTAAAGCGTTATAAGGCCAGGTTAGTTGCCAAGGGTTTTTCTCAAGAGTATAGAATTGATTATGAAGAAACTTTTGCACCCGTGGCTAAAATGACTATAGTTTGTACTTTGATTTCTGTTGCTGCCATTCGTCAATGGCCTCTTTTCCAGCTAGATGCGAAGAATACATTTCTCAATGGGCATCTTAACGAGGAAGTTTATATGTGCCCTCCTCCGGGCCTCCCTCATTCTCCTGGGACTGTTTGTCATGATCAGCGTGCCCTTTTTGGTTTGAAACAGTTCTCTCGTGCTTGATATGAACGTTTCCAGTCTACTATTACTCAGATTGGTTTCATTCCTAGTCTTAATGATTCTGCACTTTTTCTTCGCCACACTCCTACTGGGTTGGTTGTTTTGTTATTATATGTGGATGACATGATCATCACTTGTTCTAACTCTGTTGTTATATCTGAAGTGAAACATCACCTTGTTAGATATATTAGTATTATTATTATTATATATTAATTATCCGGTGTGTGTGAGTATATGGATGTAATTGTGCTTTCTATCTTTATTATAAATAAGAGTGCTTGCCTATCCTTTTGGGTACGGATTTTCATTATTCTCTTTCTAATAACATGGTATCAGAGCCTTCATGGAACCCTAACCCTAACCCTAGCCTCCATCCAGCCGCCGACCACCCTTAATCCTTGAACAGTGCCGACGACCCAAACACGCAACTCAGCCACTGACTATCCAGTCACCCAGTTGCCAACAGCCACTCCAGCACCCAGCCGCTGACCATCCTTAACCCTTCAACAGTGCCGACAACCTTAAACAGTGCCGAGGACCCCCAACAACCCTTCTACAGTGCTGACCACCGTCCAACAACCCTTCTGCAAGTGCCGACTGGTACCGACGACCCTCCAACAAACCACCTACAGTGCCGACGGGTGCCGACAGTCCTCACGCCTGCTTCGTTTCTTGCCGACAGTTCTCACGCCTGCTTCGAGTCTCATTCTTTCTCAGTTTCGACCACCCTTCTCACGCTTGAAGGTGCCGACAGCCTCTCTCTAAGCACCGCCTACCTCTTTTCTTGCCGACAGTCCTCACGCCTGCTTCGAGTCTCCTTCCTTATTAGTTTTGACCACCCCTCTCACGCCTGAAGGTGCTGACAGCCTCTCTCCAAGCACCGCCTACCTCTTTTCTCTCTCCCTATTATGCCACCTACCCTTCTTCATTCCTAGAAGGTGCCAACAGACCCATTTGACAACCGACACCATCTTTTGACACTCTAGCTACTGTTGGAGGGTGCTGACAGCCTCTTTCTCTCCCACAGCCAGTCTCTCTCTCTCTCTCTCTCTCTCTCTCTCTCTCCTGAAGTGCCGACAGTCCTAAGCACAACCTAACTGCTATTTTGAGGGTCTAGGAGACTGTCACAGGGTGTTTGAATCCATGGAAATAGTTTGAAGGTCTGTTTGGTGGTCCATTTATGATTATTTAAAGTTGTGACTGTGTTTTATTCGGAGTTGGAATAGTTGCGTGTGGTTCCTTGCTATTATTAGATTGTGATGTCGACTGAGAGTTCGACAAGGGTTGGGGACTCTCCAATGAGTACTGAAAGACGGGTTGGTGAAACTCAAACGAGTACTGATAGACAAGGAATCACAGAGGTGTTTTTGTCATTCACGGCTAGTGGATTCGAGATTAACTGGACCACAAACATATGTGTTATGAAAGAAAAAAGTCTTGCTAACAATTGATGGCATGGAAAAGGAGGATCACTTGTTCAACGATCCTCTTGAGAAAGGATATGATGAATACAAAAGGTGGAAGGGGGATGATGCCAGACTACTTAGTAAGATGTTGAATTCAATGGAGCCTTCCATTGAGGTTTTGGTGGCTAATGCCATCACTGTTAGAGATGTGTGGACCATCCTCGAGGAGACATTTTCTTCGACTAATGACTTGTCCAGATTGTATGATATGATGAGGAGTATCTTTAGAATACAGTAAGGAGAGCGACCTTTTTCAGATTACTTCACACAGTTTAAGGTATTAGCTGATGAGTATGATCGTTTGGTATCCTTTACCAATCGATACGAGATTTTCAGAGAGCAGAGGATGCAGTTCTTGGTTGTTTGTTTCTTAGCTAGGGTGAATCAGCAACTTAACTCTGCACGTTCACAGGTCTTGGTTGGGTTCGATATTTTATCTTTATTTGAGATCTTCAGACGGATGAATAGAGCAATTAGTAAAGATGAGCCTCAGATTACTACTACTGACCACGGTGATCATACAGCCTTGGGTGCCTTTCGTGGTGGAGGTCGAGGTAGCTTTCGTGGTAAAGGTTGTGATGGAGGTTGTGAGGATGGCAGTCGAGGTAGAGGCCATGATGGAGGACGCGGCAGAGGTCGCGGTGGACGTGACACCAGATCCTGCTACTGCTGTGGAGAGCAAGGACATGTACAGAGCTCGTGTTGAAAGCCGCATAGACGTCCTACATCCTCGGTGGCCAATGCCGTGGTTGAGTGTTATGCTCCTCCTTCTTCTGAGCGGAGAACTATAGATATGACGCAGGAGGAATATGATCGGTTCATTCAGATGCGGGTCGGGAACACAGCCGATACCCCATCCGCCACAGTTGCAGGTAATCCAGTTGCATGTATGGCCACCCCCAGATCATGGGTGATAGATTCGGGTGCTTCTGCCCATATGACCCACT